>CAKXYN010000568.1:0-60817 GCA_935064755.1 Tragelaphus eurycerus
CCAGTTCATCCCAGTGCTCCAGTCCCAGGCATCTGTTATAGGGCATCATACCTGGACTGACTCATTTCAGATATGATATTATACATATTTCAATGCTATTCTCCCCAATCGTCCCACCCTCTCCCAGTCCCAGAGTCCAAAAGTCTGTTCTATACATCAGTGTCTCTTTTGCTGTCTCATAAGCAGGGTGATTATTACCATCTTTCTAAATTCCATATATATGCGTTAGTATACTGTATTTGTGTTTTTCTTTCTGGCTTACTTCACTCTGTATAATAGGCTCCAGTTCCATCCACCTCATTAGAACTGATTCAAATGTATTCTTTTTAATGGCTGAGTAATACTCCATCGTGTATATGTACCACAGCTTGCTTATCCATTCATCTGTGGATGGACATCTAGGTTGCTTCCACGTCCTGGCTATTGTAAACAGTGCTGCTATGAACATTGGGATACACGTGCCTCTTTCAATTCTGGTTTTCTCAGTGTGTATTCCCAGCAGTGGGATTGCTGGGTCATAAGACAGTTCTATTCCCAGTTTTTTGAGGAATCTCCATACTGTTCTCCATAGTGGCTGTACTAGTTTGCATTTCCACCAACAGTGTAAGAGGGTTCCCTTCTCTCCGCACCCTCTCCAGCATTTATTGCTTGTGGATTTTTGGATAGCAGCCATTCTGACTGGCGTGTAATGGTACCTCATAGTGGTTTTGATTTGCATTTCTCTGATAATGAGTGATGTTGAGCATCTTTTCATGTGTTTGTTAGCCATCTGTATGTCTTCTTTGGAGAAATGTCTATTAAGTTCTTTGGTCCATTTTTTGATTGGGTCGTTTATTTTTCTGGAATTGAGCTGTAGAAGTTGCTTGTATATTTTTGAGATAAGTTGTTTATCTGTTGCTTCATTTGCTATTATTTTCTCCCATTCCGAAGGCTGTCTTTTCAGCTTGCCTATAGTTTCCTTTGTTGTGCAGAAGCTTTTAAGTTTGATTAGGTCCCATTTGTTCATTTTTTATTTTATTTCCAATATTCTGGGAGGTGGGTCATAGAGGATCCTGCCGTGATGTAAGTCAGAGAGTGTTTTGCCTATGTTTTCCTCTAGGAGTTTTATGGTTTCTGGTCTTATATTTAGCTCTTTAATCCATTTTGAGTTTATTTTTGTGTATGGTGTTAGAAAGTGTTCTAGTTTCATTCTTTTACAAGTGTTCAACCAGTTTTCCCAGCACCACTTGTTAAAAAGATTGTCTTTAATCCATTGTATATTCTTGCCGCCTTTGTCAAAGATTAGGTGGCCATATGTGCGTGGATTTATCTCTGGACTTTCTATTTTGTTCCATTGATCTATATTTCTGTCTTTGTGCCAGTACCATACTGTCTTGATGACTGTAGCTTTATAGTAGAGCCTGAAGTCAGGCAGGTTGATTCCTCCAGTTCCGTTCTTCTTTCTCAAGATAGCTTTGGCTATTCGAGGTTTTTTGTATTTGCATACAAATTGAGAAATTATTTGTTCTAGCTCTGTGAAGAATACCATTGGTAGCTTGATGGGGATTGCATTGAATCTATAAATTGCTTTGGGTAGTATACTCATTTTCACTATATTGATTCTACCAATCCACGAACATGGTATATTTCTCCATCTATTAGTGTCCTCTTTAATTTCTTTCAGCAGTGTTTTATAGTTTTCTAAATATAGGTCTTTAGATTCTTTAGTAAGATATATTCCTAAGTATTTTATTGTTTTCATTGCAATGGTGAATGGAATTGTTTTCTTAATTTCTCTTTCTATTTTCTCGTTATTAGTGTACAGCAATGCAAGGGATTTCTCTGTGTTAATTTTATATCCTGCAACTTTACTGTATTCATTGATTAGTTCTAGTAATTTTCTGGTGGAATCTTTAGGGTTTTCTACGTAGAGGATCATGTCATCTGCAAACAGTGAGAGTTTTACTTCTTCTTTTCCAATTTGGATTCCTTTTATTTCTTTTTCTGCTCTGATTGCTGTGGCCAAAACTTCCAGAACAATGTTGAATAATAATGGTGAAAGTGGGTATCCTTGTCTTGTTCCTGACTTTAGAGGAAATGCTTTCAGTTTTTCACCATTGAGGATAATGTTTGCTGTGGGTTTGTCGTATATAGCTTTTATTATGTTGAGGTATGTTCCTTCTATTCCTGCTTTCTGGAGAGTTTTTATCATAAATGGATGTTGAACTTTGTCAAAGGCTTTCTCTGCATCTATTGAGATAATCATATGGTTTTTATTCTTCAGTTTGTTAATGTGGTGTATTACGTTGATTGATTTGCGGATATTGAAGAATCCTTGCATTCCTGGGATAAAGCCCACTTGGTCATGATGTATGATCTTTTTAATGTGTTGTTGGATTCTGATTGCTAGAATTTTGTTAAGGATTTTTGCATCTATGTTCATCAGTGATATTGGCCTGTAGTTTTCTTTTTTTGTGGGATCTTTGTCAGGTTTTGGTATTAGCGTGATGGTGGCCTCATAGAATGAGTTTGGAAGTTTGCCTTCTTCTGCAATTTTCTGGAACAGTTTGAGTAGGATAGGTGTTAGCTCTTCTCTAAATTTTTGGTAGAATTCAGCTGTGAAGCCGTCTGGACCTGGGCTTTTGTTTGCTGGAAGATTTCTGATTACAGTTTCAATTTCCGTGCTTGTGATGGGTCTGTTAAGATTTTCTATTTCTTCCTGATCCAGTTTTGGGAAGTTGTACTTTTCTAAGAATTTGTCCATTTCTTCCACATTGTCCATTTAATTGCCATATAATTGCTGATAGTAGTCTCTTATGATCCTTTGTATTTCTGTGCTGTCTGTTGTGATCTCTCCATTTTCATTTCTAATTTTATTGATTTGATTTTTCTCCCTTTGTTTCTTGT
Organism: Tragelaphus eurycerus; assembly: GCA_935064755.1. NCBI lineage: Eukaryota > Metazoa > Chordata > Mammalia > Artiodactyla > Bovidae > Tragelaphus > Tragelaphus eurycerus. The sequence continues at coordinate 2,887 of CAKXYN010000568.1, forward strand.
TGAGTCTGGCTAGTGGTTTGTCAATTTTATTTACCCTTTCAAAGAACCAGCTTTTGGCTTTGTTGATTTTTGCTATGGTTTCTTTTGTTTCTTTTGCATTTATTTCTGCCCTAATTTTTAGGATTTCTTTCCTTCTACTAACCTTGGGGTGCTTCATTTCTTCCTTTTCCAGTTGCTTTAGGTGTAGAGTTAGGTTATTTATTTGGCTTTTTTCTTGTTTCTTGAGGTATGCTTGTATTGCTATGAACTTTCCCCTTAGGACTGCTTTTACAGTGTCCCACAGGTTTTGGGTTGTAGTGTTTTCATTTTCATTCGTTTCTATGCAGAATTTGATTTCTTTTTTGATTTCTTCTGTGATTTGTTGGTTATTCAGGAGTGTGTTGTTCAGCCTCCATATGTTGGTCTTTTTAATAGATTTTCTCCTGTCATTGAGATTTACTCTTACTGCATTGTGGTCAGAAAAAATGCTTGGAATGATTTCAATTTTTCTGAACTTACCAAGGCTGGATTTATGGCCCAGGATGTGGTCTATCCTGGAGAAGGTTCCGTGTGCACTTGAGAAAAAGGTGAAATTCATTGTTTTGGGATGAAATGTCCTATAGATATCAATTATTTCTAACTGGTCTATTGTATCGTTTAAAGTTTGTGTTTCCTTGTTAAATTTCTGTTTAGTTGATCTATCCATTGGTGTGAGTGGGGTATTAAAGTCTCCCACTATTATTGTGTTATTGTTGATTTCTCCTTTCATTCTTGTTAGTATTTGTCTTATATATTGTGGTGCTCCTAAGTTGGGTGCATATATATTTATAATTGTTATATCTTCTTCTTGGATTGATCCTTTGATCATTAGGTAGTGACCTTCTTTGTCTCTTTTCACATCCTTTGTTTTAAAGTCTATTTTATCTGATATGAGTATTGCTACTCCTGCTTTCTTTTGGTCTCTATTTGCGTGGAAAATCTTTTTCCAGCCCTTGACTTTCAGTCTGTATGTGTCCCCTGTTTTGAGGTGGGTTTCTTGTAGACAGCATATGGAGGGGTCCTGTTTTTGTATCCATTCAGCCAGTCTCTGTCTTTTGGTTGGGGCATTCAACCCATTTACATTTAAGGTAATTAATGATAAATATGATCCCTTTGCCATTTACTTTGTTGTTTTGGGTTTGAATTTATATATTCTTTTTGTGTTTCCTGTCTAGAGAATGTCCTTTAGTATTTGTTGGAGAGCTGGTTTGGTGGTGCTGAATTCTCTCAGCTTTTGCTTGTCTGTAAAGGTTTTGATTTCTCCTTCATATTTGAATGAGATCCTTGCTGGGTACAATAATCTGGGCTGTAGGTTCTTTTCTTTCATCACTTTAAGTATGTCTTGCCATTCCCTCCTGGCTTGGAGAGTTTCTATTGAAAGATCAGCCGTTATCCTTATGGGAATTCCCTTGTGTGTTATTTGTTGTTTTTCCCTTGCTGCTTTTAATATTTGTTCTTTGTGTTTGATCTTTGTTAATTTGATTAATATGTGTCTTGGGGTGTTTCGTCTTGGGTTTATCCTATTTGGGACTCTCTGGGTTTCTTGGACTAGAGTGATTATTTCCTTCCCCATTTTAGGGAAGTTTTCAACTATTATCTCCTCTAGTATCTTCTCATGGTCTTTCTTTTTGTCTTCTTCTTCTGGGACTCCTATGATTCGAATATTGTAACGTTTAATATTGTCCTGGAGGTCTCTGAGATTGTCCTCATTTCTTTTAATTCGTTTTTCTTTTTTCTCGTCTGATTCCTTTAATTCTGCCATTCTATCTTCTAATTCGCTAATTCTATCTTCTGCCTCTGTTATTCTACTATTTGTTGCCTCCAGAGTGTTTTGGATCTCATTTATTGCATTATTCATTATATATTGACTCTTTTTTATTTCTTCTAGGTCCTTGTTAAATCTTTCTTGCATCTTCTCAATGTTTTTCTCCAGGCTATTTATCCATGATTCCATTTTGCTTTCCAGATTTTGGATTAATTTCACTATCATTATTCGGAATTCTTTATCAGGTAGGTTCGCTATTTCTTCCTCTTTTGTTTGGTTTGGTGGGTAATTATCCTGTTCCTTTACCTGCTGGGAATTCTTCTGTCTTTTCATCTTGTTTAAATTGCTAAGTTTGGGGCGTCTTTACTGTATTCTGGTAGTCTGTGGAGTTCTCTTTATTGTGGCGTTTCTGCACTATATGTGGGTTTGTACCGGTGGCTTGTCGAGGTTTCTTGTTTATGGAAGCTTGTATCGGCGTTCTAGTGGGTGGAGCTGGATTTCTTTTCTCTGGGGTGCAGTGGAGTGTCTAGTAGTGAGTTATGAGATGTCTATGCTTTCGGGGTCGCTTTGTGTAGCCTGTGTATTGGAGCTCAGTCTGTGTTCTTGTTTTTCTGGAGAATTTGCTTGGTATGTCTTGTTGTGGAACTTGCTGGTCTTTGTGTGATGCTTGGTTTCAGAGTAGGTATGGAGGCTTTTAATGAGCTCCTGTCAATTAGTGTTTCCTGGGATCAGGGTATGGACTTAAGCCTCCTGGTTCCAGTTATTGGTCTTATTTTTACAGTAGTCTCAAAAACTTCTTCTTCTATAATGCATTCCACAACTGGACCACTCAGAGATGTTCACGGAATTATACATAGAAGGAAAAAGGGAGGAAGGAGACAGAGGTGGTCAGGAGGATAAAAGGAGGGAGTGTGAAGGAGACAGACAGATCTAGTCAGTAATCAGTAAAGAAAAGAAAAAAGGAAAGGAAAAAAGCAAGGGACAAAAAGGAAAAAAAGGAAAAAAAAAAAAAAAAAACCAAAAAACAAAACAGGGTCATAAAAGTTATATCTAAACGTGGAGATTAAAGAAGTACTAGAGGATAAAAAAAAAAATAAAATAAAAATAAAAGAAATAAAACAAACAACAACAAAAAAAAATTAAAAGGAAAAAAAATTTTTTGTTTTCGTCTTTCCAATTAAAAATTAATAAAAATTAAATATATATATATATTAAAAAAAGAAAAGAAAAAAAAAGGAAATAATGATGGTAAAAATAGTAACAATATATATAAGAGTTTCTCTATTATTGTTGTGGGTTCAGTTCATTTTCAGCTAGTTCCTTGTTCCGGCTTAAATTTCTCAAGATCTATAGACCCCTTTCTCTGTGGTTGGTCTGTATAGTTCTTTGTTCTGTGCACAGTTCGGCGGTGTTCTGGGCCAAGGCCCACCACTCGTGTGGTCGGCGCTGCACAATCTGGATTGCCGGCCCAAACTACTCCAGTTAGGCAGCACTCCAGACAATCAGGCGAACGAAGTCTGCGCTGAGGCCCGCAGAGGGGGAGGGGCCGACGACGGGAATGGCGGGCGGGCGGGTGGAGGAGGGGATGGGGTGGCCCTCGTGGGAGCCGCGGGCACAGCGGGCGGGGGCACGCCTGCGCGGGAGTGGCCGGCGGGGGGAGCGTCCAGTAGGGGAGAGTCCCGCGGGGGAGCGTCCCTCTGGGGAGCGCCGGCAGGGGAGCGTCCCGCGTGGGAACGGCCAAGGCATCTCCCTGCCCAGCCCCGGCTCCCCAGTGGCAGATGCGGGCGTTTGCAGCGGTGCTTTTCCGCTGCGGAAGTTACCGCAGGGCCCGCAGTCTGTGGGTTCTAATTGCTCAACTGTTCTCCTCCCTGTTATGATAGTCTCCGTGTTTCCCAGGTTCGGCGCAGATTCCGCAGGGAGAGTGTTTCCTGGTGTTTGGAAACTTCTCTTTTTAAGACTCCCTTCCCCGGACAGAGGTCCTCCCCTCCCTCTTTGTCTCTCTCTGGCTTCTATATTCTTTCCTACCTCCTTTAGAAGGCAGTGAGTTGCTTTTCTGGGTGTCCGACGTCCTCCGCCAGCACTCCGAAGCTGTTTGTGGTATTTACTCGGCGCCCAGATGTCGCATTGATGAATTTGTGGAGGAGAAAGCGTATTCCACAAGATGGTTATCAATGGTAAGTATATTGATGTCAGTGGGACCAAGAACACATATAATCTTATCAAAGCCCTGAAACAATGGAGGTTGGTGAAATTCTGGCTGTGTATGCTTCAGTGTGGACAAACAAAATTTCAAATCATGTCACACCCTTAAATGCTGGTATGGTGATAAAATACTGACTGTCTAGATCTAGGGTGGATGATGAAGCTCTTTAAGCATGTCACACTATGTAAACACTGGATGGTGACAAACCACAGAGTTTGGTTTATGAATGAGATGAAGAAGCCATTAAGACATGCTCCAAAACTAAAACACTGGTTGTTTATAACTACTAGAAATATTGCACCAGCGTTAATGTAGAAGAATTGAAGCATGTCAGTGAACTGAAGCAATGGATGGTGATAAACGACTATGTTAACCTGGAGTAGGTGAAGAAGTACTCGAATCCAGTGGCAGCCACGAAACACTGTGTGTTGATAAACTGCTGGATTTTTTTTTTTCACTCACTTCATTGATCAATTGAAATCTGTCATATGTCACAGCACTGGGCACTGATTGGTACAAAATATTGGCTATTACTGATCAGAGTGGGAAGGGAAGAATTTGAACTGTGCCACATCCATTGAAGCAAAGAAATAGAGGAAAACAATAGAATGGGAAAGACTAGAGATCTCCTCAAAAAAAGTAGAGATACCAAGCAAACATTTCATGCAAAGATGGGCTCAATAAAAGACAGAAATGCTAAGAGCCTAACAGGAGCAGAAGATATTAAGAAGAGGTGACAAAAATACACAGATGAACTCGATAAAAAAGCTATTCATGACCCAGATAACCACAATGGTGTGATCATTCACCTAGAGCCAGACGTCCTGGAAGGTGAACTCAAGTGGGCCTTAGGAAGCATCACTACAAAGAAAGCTAGTGGAGGTGATAGAATTCCAGTTGAATTATTTCAAAACCCTAAAGATGATGCAAAGAAAGTGCTGCACTCAACATGCCACCAAATTTGGAAAATTCAGCACTGGCCACAGGACTGGAAAAGGTTAGTTTTCACTCCAACCCCAAAGAAAGGCAATGCCAAAAAACTATCCAACTACTGCACAGTTGCACTCATCTCACATGCTACTAAATTAATGCTCAAAATTCTCCAAGCCATGCTTCAGCGATACATCAACCGTGAACTTCGAGATATCCAAGTTTATTTTCGAAAAGGCAGAGGAACCAAGATCAAATTGCCAACATCTGCTGGATCATTGAAAAACCAGGACTGTTCCAGAAGATCTACTTCTGTTTTATTGAGACTTTGACTGTGTGGATGATAATAAACTTTTGGAAATTCTGAAACAGTTAGGAATAGTAGACCACCTGACCTGCCTCTTGATAAACCTGTATGCAGGTCAGGAAGCAACAGTTAGAACTAGAAATAGAACAGCAGACTGGTTCCAAATAGGAAAAGACATACCTCAAGGCTCTAAAATTGTCACCCTGCTTATTTAACTTCTACACAGAGAACATAATGAGAAACGCTGGGCTGGAGGAATCACAGGGTGAAATCAAGATTGATGTAGAAATATCAATAACCTCAAATATGCAGAGGACACCACCCTTACGGCAGAAAGTGAAGAAGAACTAAAGAGCCTCTTGATGAAAGTGAAACGGGAGAGTGGTTAAGTTGGCTTAAAGCTCAACATTCAAAAAACTTAGATCATGGCATCCGATGCCACCACTTCATGGCAAATAGATGAGGAAACAGTGGAAACAGTATATGATTTATATTTCTGGGCTCCAAAATCACTGCAGATGGTGACTGCAGCCATGAAATTAAAAGACACTTACTCCTGGGAAGGAAAGGTATGACTAACTGGGAAAGCATATAAAAAACAGAGACTTTACTTTGTCAACAAAGGTCCATCTAGTCAAGGCTATGGTTTTTCCAGTGGCCCTGTATGGATGTAAATGTTGGACTATATGGAAGGCTGAGCACTTAAGAATTGATGCTTTTGAACTGTGGTGTTTAAGAAAACTCTTGAGAGTTCCTTGGACTGCTAGGAGATCCAACCAGTTCATTCAAAAGGAAATCGGTCCTTAGTGTTCATTGGAAGGACTGATGTTGAAGCTGAAACTCGAATACTTTGGCCACCTGATGTGAAGTGTTGACTCATTTGAAAACATCCTGATGCTGGGAAAGATTGAAGGCAGGAGGAGAAGGGGACGTCAGAGGATGAGATGGTTGGATGGTATCACTGATCAACGGACGTGGGTTTACTCCCAAACCCATGGGAGTTAGTGATGGACAGGGAGGCCTGGCTTGCTGTGGTTCATGGGATAACAAAGAGTTAGACATGAATGAGTGACTTAATTGAACTGAACACCCCTTAAAGCGTGATTTTTATCTTCTTTCTTTTCTTTTCTTTTTCTTCTTTTTTTTTTTTTTTTTTTAATAATCTTGGGCACGTTTGTCCTCGGTGAATAGAGAAGCCCTTTAAGCATGTCACACAATGAAACCCTGAATGATCAATAATTCCCAGCTGGGTTTGACATTGAATGGAGGGAGAAGCACTTGAGGCAGGTCACTGAACTTCAACAATGTATGGTGATAAATTAGTGAATATATTTAAATGGGGTGAATTAACACATCATTGAAGTGTACCTTGGCATTGAAAGAGTGGGTGGTGAATGTTATGGATGTCTTTGACTTGGGATGATGAAGAAGACTTGAGGAATGTCACACAGTAAAATATTGGATGGTGTTAACTGCTGAACTTGAGGAATGTCACACAGTAAATCATTGGATGGTGTTAAGTGCTGAGTGTGTTTGACCTGGTGAGGATGGAAAAATCCTGGAAGCATGCCATAAAACTGAAACACTAAATGGTGATAAACTACTGCATGTGTTTTAGCTAGAGAGGATGAAGAAGCACATGAAGCATGCCACAGGAATGTAAAAATGGATGGTGATAATCTACTGGGTGTGTTTTTCTAGGGTTGTGAAGAAGCACTTGAGGCAAGTCCTCTAACTGAGGCATGAAATGCTGATAAAATATTGGATATTTCTGAACGGTTGTGTATAACAAAATTCTTGAAATATGTTACAGTACTGAACATTGGATGTTGCTAAACTACTGGTGTGTTTGACCCAGGATAGACAAGAAGCACTTGAAGCATGTCAAAAAACTGAAACAGAAGGTATAAACAACCTGACCCAGGTTGACTCTGGATAAGACTCAGAGTGCATGAGGAAGTATCTGAACCTTGTCACCAATGTGAAACACTGGATTGTGAACAAACTATTGAATGTGCTTGATTTAGGGTGGTCAAGAAAGCACATGAACCATTTCATAGAACTCAAAATTGGATGGGGACAAGTTACTTGGTATGTTTGACTCAGGGAGAAAAAAGAAGCTGTGGAAGCATGTTGTAACTCTGAAACACTGGATGGTGACAAACTACTTGGTGTGATGACCTGAGGGAATGAAGAAATCCAGAAGCATGTTGCATAATTGAAACATTGGATAATGTCAAACTACTGTGTGTGTTTGATACAGTGTATACAAAAAACCACTTGAAGCATGTCACAGAACTTGAACACTGGATGGTGAAAAACTCCTGGAAGTGTTTGACTGGGTGGATGAAAAAGCTCTTCAAGCATGCCTCTTAACCAATACACAGGGTGATAAGTGTGTTTTATCTTCAGAAATGGAAGCACTTGAACTGTGTAACAGCACTAAAATAGAGAATGGCAGTTATATCACTGGACTGATTAGTCCTAGGTGACAAGGAAACACGGGAAAATGTCACATGTTAATGCACTGAATACTCTATCGTAATAAAGTACTGAATGTGTTTGATCTGGGATTGAGATGAAACAGATAAAGCAGGTCCCAGTTTTGAAACATGGGATTGTGATACACTACTGGGAGTGTCGGAATTCAAGTGGAAGAAGAAAGAGTGGAAGAATGCCACATCCATGAAACAATAAATGTTGCTAAACTACTGAGTGGGAATGGTAGACTGGGAAAGACTAAAGACCTCTTCAAAAAAAAAAAAAAAAAAAAAAGATGTAAACGGGAGGATTTCATGCACATATAGGCACAATAAAGGACAGAAAATGTATGAACCTAAAAGAAGTTGAAGATATTAAGGAGTAGTTGCAAGAATACATAGAAGAACTATCCAAAAAGATCCCAAAGACCCAGATAACCAAGATTATCAAGGTGATCACTCACCTAGAGCCAGACATCTTGGAGTGTGAAATCAAGTGGCTCTTTGAAAGCATCACCACCAACAAAGATAGTGGAAGGGATGGAACACCAGCTGAACGATTTCAAATTCTAAAAGATGATACTGTAGAAGTGCTGCACTCAGTATGCCAGAAAACTTGAAAAACTCAGCGGTGGCTGCAGAACTGGAAAAGATCAGTTTTTCATTTGAAATCCTAAGAAGGACAATGAAAAGGAATGTTCAGAGTATCACAAAACTGCCTTTATTTTACACATTAACTCCTTGAAAGATAATTTATGAACAACCTAGATGGCATATTTAAAAGCAGAGATGTAAATGTGCCAACAAAGTCCCATCTAGTTAAGACTATGATTTTTTTCCAGTAGGCATGTATGGATGTGACAGTTGAAATATAAAAAAGCTGAGCACCAAATTATTGATGCTTTGGAACTGTGGTGTTGGATAAGATTCTTGAGAGTCCCTTGGACTGTAAGGAGATCCAACCAGCCCATCCTAAAAAGGATCAATCCTGAATACTCCTTGGAAGGACTGATGTTAAAGCTGAAACTACAATACTTTGGCCACCTGATGTGAAGAGCTGACTCATTTGAAAAGACGTTGATGTTGGGAAAGATTGAAAGCAGGAGGAGAAGGGGAGGACAGAGGACAGAGCGGACAGAGGGTTGGATGGCATCACAGTCTCAAGGGATCTGAATTTCAGTAAACCCCGGGAGTTGGTGATGGACAGGGAGGCCTGACATGCTGCAGTCCAGGGGGTCACAAAAAGTCACACACGAATGAGCAACTGAAGTGAATCTAACAAAGGCATGCTCACAGTTCTCCAGGCTAGACTTTAACAGCACATTAACCTAGAAATTGCAGTTGTTCAAACTGGAGTTAGAAAAGACAGAAACCAGAGGTCAAATTTTCAACGTCCATCGGATCATGGCAAAAGCAAGGGAATTCTAAAAACAAACAAACAAAAACTATTCTGCTTCATTGACTATGGTAAAAATCCAGTGTGTGGATCATAACAAACTACAGAAAATTCTTAAAGACTTGGAAATATCAGACAACCTTCCTGCCTCCTGAGAGACCTGTATCCAGGTCAAGAAAGAACAGTGAGAACAAGATACAGAAGAACAGATGGCTTGAAATTGGAAAACAAAAACAACAACTTTTATATTGTCACTGTGTATATTTAACTTATATGCAGAGCACATCTTGCAAAATGCTGGGCTGGAGGAAACACAAGCAGAAATTAAGAAAAAAATAGAAATATCAATAACATCAGATATGCAGATGACACTACCCATATGGCATAAAGCAAAGAATATCTAAGGGGCCTCTTGATTCAGATGAAAGAGGAGAGTGAAAAAGCTGGCTTAAGACTCAACATTCAAGAAACTAAGATCATGGCATCTGGTCCTATCATTTCATGACAAGTAGATGGAAAAACAATGGAAATGATGACAGACTTCTGTTTTTGTGGACTCCAAAACCATGGCAGATGGTGACTGAAGCTGTGGAATTAAATGATACATTTTTTGGAAGGAAAACTGTGACAAACCTAGTCTGCATGTTAAAGAGCAGAGTCGTAGCTTTACCAACAAGGGTCCATATAGTCAGATCTATGTTTTTGCTTTTTTGAGCAGTCATGTGCCAATGTAAGTTATACCATAAAGGAGGCTGAACATTAAGGAATTGATAGTTTTGAACCACAATCTGGGAGAAGACTCTTGTGAGTCACTTGGGCTGCAAGAAGTCAATCCAGTTAACCCTAAAGGAAATGAATCCTGAAAATTCACTGGAGGGGCTGATGCTGAGGCAGAACCTCCAATATATGGCTATCTGATGTGAAGAGCCAACTCATTGGAAAACACTCTGAGGCTGGAAAAGATTGGAGCAGGAGAAGAGGATGGTAGAGGACAAAATGGTTGGATGCAGACATGACACAAATAGGAGGATGGCACTTTGGAGCCTGTATACATCACTATGTGTCCAAGCTCTAGCACAGAAATACTGAAACTGCTTAGCTTGCAATCTGGAGCACACGTTCTGCCACTAGTGTGCTTGCACTTTAGAATAGGCTGTCTGAAGGTATCCCATTGGCAATGGCAACATTTATCCAGCCACTACTGAATAAACACTAGAGCAAAGTTCCTAACACTATTGAGCATGTACTCTACCACAAGATGACTAAAACTGCTCAGTTGCATTGTGGAGCATACCTCTTTCCACAATTGAACTTGCATTCTACAGCAAATGTTACACAACCACTGATCTTTGCTCTAGAATTGGCACAACATAAATAATTTTCTTAATACTTGAACCATGTGTCTGGCCAACACTAAATCCATGTTTTAGATAAGCTGTGCTGAAATCAATGACCTTGCCATCAAGTCTATGTCTGAACTCACATTTTATAGCACACCTACTGCCACTGTGGATTCTGTGCTCTAAAATTATCTTGTGATGAGAGAACAAGATGGTGGAACTGTAGGTAGATGTGGAGTACATCTCTCAGTGGATAACACCTTCAGACACAGACAAGTAATCAGAACATCAGCTGAAAACCGACAAGAGTACCTGACCAGAGGAAAAGAATATATAGAACCACACAAAACTCAGTAGGATGAAAGAACTGGGGGGGGGGGTGGGTGGGGGTGGTGGTGTGGAAACAGGAGTCTTATTAGGACTGAATCTGCCCTGAGTGGGTGAAGGAACTGAAGCAGGGGTCTAATCCCACATTGAGGGAATTGTTTGAATCATAGAATAAACATTTAAAGCTGAGAGTTAAACAGCTGATCTGTGGAAACCTAGATGCAATGAGAATCAGTGAGTCCTTGCTACAGCTGTACATACCCCAGACAAGGGCATGTGTCCCCTGAAAAGCACAGTGGCTGCGAGCGGGAGTTTAGGGATTCTGGAGCAATTCCTGGGCGAAGGCTGCTGTTTACATTGTGAGAGAGAGAGGAGGTGTGAGGGAGGAGACTGTGGTAGGTTACACTTCTGAAGGAAAGCCAGGCAGCCATGGAAGCAAGACGATATCACTAAGTCACATGTATGGGGATGGAGCAATCACCATAGCCTCTCTCTCCCCACATGCTACCATCAGTAGTTACTACAATAGTGAGGCTGACCCATCAAATGCTGAACACACTGAAATACAGAGCAGGACACAACCCAGGGTACTCCTTTAAGTGCCTGATGCACAAAAGTAGAGTAGAACCCCACTCACGATGCTCCTTTAAGTGTCTGATGCACTGATCTACAGAGTAGGACCCCAACCAGGGAGGTCTCTCAATGTGCTGACACATTGAACAACAGGGAAGGATTTCAGGAAAAGAAGCCTTCTAAGTGCCTGAATGGGTGGAACTAGGGAGAAAAACTGGCCAAAGAGGCACTCTGATCACCAGCTACAAGAAGCTCAAAAAAATACTCTGATAGGAGCATAACTCCTGTGGTCTAGTAAGTCTGTGTCCCTGCACCCTGAACACTTCGCACCACCAGGGTCACTGAAAGCCAAGTAGCTGCTCCACCTTCACAGTTAACACTCTCTGGAGAAAAGCTGCCACAAGTTTTAAAAAAATCTTGTAACTATTTGCACTAGAGTGCTTCAGTCCTCGGAGAAGGCAATGGCACCCCACTCCAGTACTCTGGCCTGGAACATCGCACAGACAAGAGGAGCCTGGTAGACTGCAGTCCATGGGGTCCCTAAGCGTCGGGCATGACTGAACTACTTCACTTTGTTTTTTCACTTTCATGCATTGGAGAAGGAAATGGCAACCAACTCCAGTGTTCTTGCCTGGAGAATCCCAGGGACGGGGGAGCCTGGTGAGCTGCTGTCTATGGGGTCACACAGAGTAGGACCTGACTGAAGTGACTTAGCATAGCATAGCATAGCTTCAGTTCTGTCTAAATCTTTGTGGGGCACATTTCACTGCTACAGAGAACAAGTTCTAAAATACATATACTGGAACAACCAACATTTTACAGTCTTGTTACCCCTGCTGAATTTTCCAAATTTGCTGGCACATTGAATTCAGCACTTTCACAGCACTATATTTTAGGATATGAAATCGCTCAACTGGGGTTCCATATCTCCACTAGATTTGTTTGTATTGATGCTTCCTAAGGCTTACTTGACTTCATGTTTCAGGATGTTTGGCTCAAGGTGGGTGATCACATCACCATGATTATCTGGACCATGAAGATCTTTTCTGTATAGTTCTTTAATCTTTTCTGTATAGATTCTTGCTACCTCTTCTTAATTTATTTTGCTTTTGTTAGCTCCATACAATTTCTGTCCTTTATTGTGTCCATATTTGCATGAAATGTTCCCATGGTATCTCTAATATCCTTGAAGAGATCGCTAGTCTTTCCCATTCTATTGTTTTCCTCTATTTCTTTGCACTGATCACTGAGGAAGTCTTTCTTATCTCTCCTTGCTATTCTTTGGTAATCTGCAGTCATATGGGAATATCTTCCCTTTTCTCTTTTGCCTTTTGCTTCTCTTCTTTTCTTATGTATTTGTAAGTCCTTCTCAGACAAACATTTTGCCTTTTTGTATTTCTTTTCTTGGGGATGTTCTTGATTGCTGCCTCCTGTACAATTTCATGAACTTCCATTTGTAGTTCTTCAGGCACTCTATCAAATCTAATCTCTTAAATCTTTTGTCACATCCCCTGTATAATTATAAAGGCTCTGATTTAGGTCATACTTGAATCATAAGTGGAAAGTGAAAAAGTTTGTTTAAAGCTCAAAGATCCAGAAAACTAAGATTATGTCTTCTGGTCCCATCACTTCATGGGAAATAGATGGGGAAACAGTATCAGACGTTATTTTTTGAGCCTCCAAAATCACTGCAGAGGGTGATTGCAGCCATGAAATTAAAAGACACTTACTCCTTAAAAGGAAAGTTATGACCAACCTAGATAATATATTCAAAAGCAGAGATATTACTTTGCCAACAAAGGACCATCTACTCAAGGCTATGATTTTTCCAGTACTCATGTATGGATGTGAGAGTTGGATTGTGAAGAAGGCTCAACGCTGAACAATTGATGCCTTTGAATTGTGGTGTTGAAGCAGACTCTTGAGAGTCCCTTGAACTGCAAGGCGATCCAACCAGTCCATTCTGAAGGAAATCAGCCCTGAGATTTCTTTGGAGGGAATGATGCTGAAGCTTAAATTCCAGTACTTTGACCACCTCATGCGAAGAGTTGACTCATTGGAAAAGACTCTGATGCTGGGAGGGATTGGGGGCAGGAGGAGAAGAGGTCGAGAGAGGATGAGATGGCTGGATGGCATCACTGACTCGATGGACCTGAATCTGAGTGTACTCTCGGAGTTTGTGATGGACAGAGAGGCCTGGCGTGCTGTGATTCATGGGGTCGCAAAGAGTCAAACATGACTGAGCCACTGACCTGAACTGAACTAAATGGAATCATCTAGTGGTCTTCTCTACTTTGTTCAATTTAAATCTAAGTCTATAGCATTAGCCTCCAAAATATTGGTCTTCCTTCTTATAAGTATTTTTCAACATTTTAGAACACTTTTGTTGCATCTATTTATCTTCACTCTGAAACACATGTACTGTCACTCCTGATAGGATGCTGAAGTGCATGCATTAAATTCCTACTGAGCCTATGCTCCAGAATAGGCATGCCGATCTACTAAGCTTGCATTCTGCCACATACATCTTCCAGTACTTAGACTATGCTACTTAGGTCATGCTGCAAATATATAGTTGCAATCTCAAGTTTATCTTCTTTGCCTTTCAGCTTCTATACCAGCACACATGGTCTGCCCCTGCTAAGCCTACTTTCTTGAGTAGGTATAAAACAACTGTTGAGGATTGTATTCTGGAGCATGTCCCTGCTTTTTATGAATGCATTTTTAATATTTTTTTCATATTTCTTTCAAAAATGATTTATTTTATTGGAATAGAAATAACATGTATATCTGTGATGGTTTTTGAGATATACATCAACATGAACCAGCCACATGAAAACATGTGTCTCCCTATCCTGAACACAACTCAAAGGTCCCTTGTTACCCCATGCTTCTGGGTTCTTCCACAGCACAAGAGTTAGTTGCATCTTTCATGCATTGAACTTGGACTGGTCATCTCTTTTATATATGGTAATGTACCTGTTTCAATGCTATGTTCTCAAATCATCCCATCCTTGAAATCTCCTATTGAATCAAAGTGTCTGTTCTGTATATGTGGATCTTCTTTACTAGCCTCCATGTAGGGTCATTATTACTGTCTTCCTAAATCCCATTTATATGCATGAATAAGCAATATTTGCCTCTCTAACTTGTTTCACTCTGAATAATAGGCTGCAAGTTGAACTGTGTCATTAAAAGTGACACAAATATATGTCCTTCTGTAGTTCAGTAATATTCCATGTGTATATATACCACAACTTCCTTATATATTCATCTGCTGATGTGCATCTAGATTGCTTCCATGTCATAGCTATTGTAAAGACAGTTTCAATAAACATTGGGGTACATGTGTTTCATTTACTCCTAATTCCCTCTGGGTATATGCAAAGAAGTGGGGTTTCTGGGTCATATGACAGTTCTAGTCCAAGTTTCCCAAGGAATCTCCAAACTGTTCTGCATACATTTTGTACCAGTTTGGGTTACCAGCAACAGTGTATTAGGGTTAACTATTCTCCACAGCCTTTCCAGGATTTCTTGCTTGCCGAATTTCTGGTGATGGTCACTCTGAACAGTGTGAGATGACTGCTCATTACAATTTTAATTTTCATTTATCTAATAATGAATGATGGTAAGCATATTTGGTGTGTTTATTAGCCATCCATGTATCTTCTTTAAAGAAATGTCTGTTTAGGGTTTTTGGCCCCTTTTAATGATACTGTGAAAGTGCTGCACTCAATATGCCAGCAAACTGGCAAACTCAGCAGTGGCCAAAGGACTGGAAAGGGTCAGTTTTCCTTTCAATCCCAAAGAAAGGCAATGCCAAAGAATGCTCAAATCACCACACAATTGGATTCATCTCGTACACTAGTAAAGTAATGCTCAAAATTATCCAAGCCAGGCTTCAGCAATATGTAAATTGTGAACATCCAGATGTTCAAGCTGGTTTTACAAAAGGCAGAGGAACCAGAGATCAAATTGCCAACATCTGCTGGATCATTGAAAAAGAAAGAGAGTTCCAGTAAAACATCTATTTCTGCTTTATTGACTATGTGAAAGCCTTTGAGTTTGTGGATCACAATAATCTGTGGAAAATTCTGAGAGATGGGAATACCAGACCACTTGGCCTGACTCTTGAGACATTTATATGGAGGTCAGGAAGCACAGTTAGAACTGTACATGAAATACATACTGGTTCCAAATAGGAAAAGGAAAACGTCTAGGCTGTATATTGTCACCCTGCTTGTTTAACTTATATGCAGAGTGCATCATGAAAAACGCTGGGCTGGAGGAAGCACAGGGTGGAATCAAGATTGCCACGAGAAATATCAATAACCTCAGATAGGCAGATAGCACCACCCTTATGGCAGAAAGTGAAGAGGAAATAAAAGTCTCTTGATGAAAGTGAAAGAGGAAGTTGGCTCTAAGCTCAACATTCAGAAAACGAAGATCATGGCAACTGGTCCCATCACTTCATGGGAAATAGATCGGGAAACAATGTCAGCCTTTATTTTGGGGAGCTCAAAATTCACTGCAGATGGTGACTGCAGCCACGAAATTAAAAGATGCTTACTCCTTGGAAGGAAAGTTATGACCAACCTTGACAGCATATTGAAAAGCAGAGATACTACTTTACAAACAATGTTCCATGTAGTTAAGGCTATGGTTTTTCCAGTAGTCATGTATGGATGTGAGAGTAGGACTATGGAGAAAGCTGAGCATGGAAGAATTTATGCTTTTGAATGGTAGTGTTGGAAAGGACTCTTGATGCAAGGAGATCCAACCAGTCCATTCTACAGGAGATAAGTCCTGGGTGTTCCTTGGAAGGAATGATGCTGAAGCTGAAACTCCAGTACTTTGGCCACTTCGTGCAAAGACTTGACTCATTGGAAAAGACTCTGATGCTGGGAAGGATTGGGGTCGGGAGGAGAAGGGGATGAGAGAGGATGAGATGGTGAATGGCATCACCGACTCAATGGACGTGAGTTTGTTGAACTCCAGGAGCCGGAGATGGACAGGGAGGCCTGGTGTGCAGCGATTCATGGGGTCGCAAAGAGTTGAACATGACTGAGCAACTGAACTGAACTGAACTCAAGCAATGGGCAAATAATTAATGTCAAAAATACACAAGCAACTCCTTAAGCTCAGTTCCAGGAAAATAAACGACCTAATGAAAAAATGTGCCAAATGACTAAACAGACATTTCTCCAAAGAAGACATATGGATGTCTAACAAACACATGAAAAGATGATCAACATCACTCATTAACAGAGAAATGAAAATCAAAATCACAATGAGGTACCATTTCATGCCAGTCAGATTGGTTGTGCTTCAAAAGCCTACAAGCAATAAATGCTGGATAGGGTGTGGAGAAAAGGGAACCCTCGTACACTGTTGGTGGGAATGAAAACTAGTACAGCCACTATGGAGAACACTGTGGAGATTCTTAAAAACAAACAAACAAACACACCTTCAAGTAGAACTGCCATCAGATCAGATCAGATTAGATCAGTCGCTCAGTCGTGTCCTACACTTTGCAACCCCTTGAATCGCAGCACACCAGGCCTCCCTGTCCATCACCAACTCCTGGAGGTCACTCAGACTCACATCCATCGAGTCAGTGATGCCATCCAGCCATCTCATCATCTTTCGTCCCATTCTCCTCTTGCCCTCAACCCCTCCCAGCATCAGAGTCTTCTCCAATGAGTCAACTCTTCTTATGAGGTGGCCAAAGTACTGGAATTTCAGCTTTAGCATCATTCATTCCAAAGAAATCCCAGGGCTGATCTCCTTCAGAATGGACTGGCTGGATCTCCTTGCAGTCCAAGGGACTCACAAGAGTCTTCTCCAACACCACAGTTCAAAAGCATCAACTGTTCGGCGCTCAGCCTTCTTCACAATCCAGCTCTCACATCCATACATGACCACAGGAGAAATCATAGCCTTGACTAGACGAACCTTTGTTGGCAAAGTAATGTCTCTGCTTTTGAATATGCTATCTAGGTTGGTCATAAGTTTCTTTCCAAGGAGTAAGCATCATTTAATTTCATGGCTGCAGCCACCATCTGTAGTGATTTTGGAGCCGAGAAAAATAAAGTCTGACACTGTTTCCCCATCTATTTCCCATGAAGTGATGGGACCAGATGCCATGATCTTCCTTTTCTGAATGTTGTATACTAATACATATATATGGAATTTAGGAAGATGGTAACAATAACTTTTTATATGAGACAGCAAAAGAGACACTGATGTATAGAACAGTCTTTCGGACTCTGTGGGAGAGGGAGAGGGTGGGATGATTTGGGAGAATGGCATTGAAACGTCTATAATATCATATAGGAAATGAGTAGCCACTCCAGGTTTGATGCAGGATACTGGATGCTTACAGCTGGTGCACTGGGACAACCCAGAGGGATGGTATGGGGAGGGAGGTGGGATGAGGGTTCAGGATGGGGAACACATGTATACCTGTGGCAGATTCATGTTGATGTATGGCAGAACCGATATAATATTGTAAAGTTAAAAAAATAAAATTAAATACACAAAACAATAAAAAAAGTAATTTTAATTAATGAAGCTGGAGAAGACAGAATCTAAGGATAATAATCAAGTGATAGAGAGTAATAATGATTTAGCCATTAGTCAAATTCAAGGATTATTAGTTCCTCCTCAAGGGCCATTGATAACACCCTGAGCAATATCCTGTGAACAATTTTAGAGATGCTAAAGCCCAAGCCAGGCTGAAAGTTAAGCACATAGACCACAGCTTAGTTGGAACCAGACATTTAATAGATTTTATTGAACAGAAGCCAGTAGACCAAGTTTGTTTGGGTAACAGTACTGAATATTAAGAATGTGTGTAGAGAAGGGTGATAAATCACCTTTATTTCAGAAGCCAAGTAGATTTATTGATGTGATTTTTCTGTGTAAACATTCTTTAGGAATGAGATTTTGCATGTTTAATGGTTGTGGTTACTATTTCTGTAAGCAATCTGTATTTTTAAGTTGATGCTGAAGTAAAGACAGGCTGAACATTACCCTTCAATGGCTAGGAGACCAGTGACTTTGTGATGTCACAGCTACCCTTCGATTGCTAGGAGACCAGTGATTTTGTGATGTCACAGATTTTTGACATTGAAGACCTCTGTGATGGTCTAGACAGTTTCTCTCTGTAGGCCAGCCAAGATATTTTTGAAGTTGCAGTGTGTAAAATCTGACAAATGAGAAAAGTATCTGAAGAAAGATTTCTCTGAGATGGTACATATTCCTTCAGAAATTCAAGATGGGCCTCCTAAGGATGAATCAACTGATTCAGAAACCTCCATTAGATATTCTTTGTATGATTATACTTACTAGGGACTCGGTTTTGAGACCTATGATTGAAGAATATGCTTTTCAGGCTTTGTCTGAGCATCTTTTCTTGAGCATAAAAAGGCCATGCTACAAATATTCAATCTCTGAAACAGATGAGGTGAATGATTTTCTTTCATTCGCATTTCCATAAAACCTTTGGAATATAGTACAAAGTTATTAGTTTGAATCTATTTGGTGGGATGAGAGAGGCACATGTATAGTGATCAATGAAGAGCTCTTTAAGAAAGAAGTATTGGAAAGAAAGGCACCTTTCAGAATATTTGAAATGAAAAGTATGAAAAGTTTAATTCGACAGCTTAACCTTTATGGATTTAGTAAAAAGTAACAAACTTTTCAAAGATCTGCTTCACTACCTCTCTTTCTGGAAGAAGAAAACAATATCTCTCTTTTGAGTAAGATATTCCAACATATTCACTTATTGGCAATATGTAAGATTAAATCATGTGACCTTAAAAGCATTTTCACATATGTAGCTAAAACAGAATTTAAACTTGAGCTAACAAATCGTTGAAAAGTTTTATTTTTTGAAGTTTAGAACAGCTGGATATGTTAAAATATTGGAATTTATAAAACGTTCCTAGCAGTGTGAAACCAGATAAAAATCATGAAGCTACTTAAAGTGGTATATACTGTATATATACAACATAATTTTAGTGGAGGATAATATTCTTTCTAACATATTACCTGTTAAACTGCTAATGGAAGTGTTTTATTTGATTGTCACCATGTTTATTTAACTTATATGCAGAGTACATCATGAGAAATGCTGGACTGGAAAAAACGGAAGCTGGAATCAAGATTGCTGGGAGAAATATCAATAACCTCAGATATGCAGATGACACCACCCTTATGGCAGAAAGTGAAGAGGAACTCAAAAGCCTCTTGATGAAAGTGAAATTGGAGAGTGAAAAGGTTGGCTTAAAGCTCAACATTCAGAAAACAAAGACCATGGCATCTGGTCCCATCACTACATGGGAAATAGATGGAGAAACAGTGGAAAGAGTGTCAGACTTTATTTTTCTGGGCTCCAAAATCACTGCAGATGGTGACTGCAGCCATGAAATTAAAAGACTCTTACTCCTTGGAAGGAAAGTTATGACCAACCTAGATAGCATATTCAAAAGCAGAGACATCACTTTGCCAACAAAGGTTCGCCTAGTCAAGGCTATGGTCTTTCCTGTGGTCATGTATGGATGTGAGAGCTGGACTGTGAAGAAGGCTGAGCGCCAAAGAATTGATGCTTTTGAACTGTGGTGTTGGAGAAGACTCTTGAGAGTCCCTTGGACTGCAAGGAGATCCAACCGGTCGATTCTGAACGAGATCAGCCCTGGGATTTCTTTGGAAGGAATGATGCTGAAGCTGAAACTCCAGTATTTTGGCCACCTCATGCGAAGAGTTGACTCATTGGAGAAGACTCTGATGCTGGGAGGGATTGGGGGCAGGAGGAGAAGGGGACGACAGAGGATGAGATGGCATCACTGACTCGATGGATGTGAGTCTGAGTGACCTCCGAGAGCTGGTGATGGATAGGGAGGCCTGGCGTGCTGCAGTTCATGGGGTCGCAAAGAGTCGGACACGACTGAGCGACTGATCTGATCTGATCTGATTTAGTTGGTTTCATTAAAGGAATACATTTTTATAACTTAGCTTTGCTTGTCAGTTTTACCTTGGTTTATCAAAAACTAAATAATGTAATGCTTTGATTTTAGTTACAGACCTACTATAATCCAAATTTCCAAAGAGGTCACCCTCAATTTTTATTAAGAATGAAAAGAAGAGTTTTGAGTAACAATGTGTCTCCAATATCTTCATTAGTGCAAGATAACAAGAAGCATGTTAAAGCAAGTGTCAGCAAAGATGATCATAACTCTGAATTTCTCCTGGAAATTAGTGGAGAGAATGCATTTTCAGCCTCCAAAAGTTTAAGTTTGTGCCTTTTATACGAAAGACTTATACCATCCAAGTTGCCACTAATACAAATGCCCTATCTCCATGTGATTTACCCAATCCATCACTGATATCAGTTAGACAAATAGACCAGATTGT
Source organism: Tragelaphus eurycerus (assembly GCA_935064755.1). Classification (NCBI taxonomy): domain Eukaryota; kingdom Metazoa; phylum Chordata; class Mammalia; order Artiodactyla; family Bovidae; genus Tragelaphus; species Tragelaphus eurycerus. Next base: position 23,643 of record CAKXYN010000568.1, read on the forward strand.
GGTAGATCAACCTGCTCTTTTGAAAAAGTTGAGCATTTTTAATTGGCACTCATATAGCAGCTACCCTCAAGTAAATGGCCATGTTGAGGACTTTGCTACTACAACTGCATCTACTTCTCAGAACCATATTGTATCCCAGTTACAGAACAGTTATTCCAGACTCATGGTGGAAACTTCTAAATTTCCAGTCAGGCATAGCGATATGTCAGACCATGACAGTCGTTTTCCTAAGCTGCAAGAGAGTGGCAACTCATGGAGCTCAGTGCCAACAACCGCTTATACATCTGCTTCCTCTCTTTCAAGTCAACTCATCAACAATCATCATTATATGAAAACCATGATAATTAAAACTGGCCTATCAAATACGTGTCAGGTTATAGAGCCCAAGGAAGATGAACTTTATATTGGGAAATGTCAACAAATGCCTACAATTTCTGTATTTGAACAATAAATTTACATGTTCATCTTCACAGTTTCATTTTCTCTTTTCAAACAAAGAGTAAAATGAGGCTTTAGTTCAATGGTTGGCTATTTTACTGCAAGTTATTCCAAACTCTTCAGTTCAAGAAAGGATTTGTTGTGCATCCTAGGTGAATGATGGCTGATGTAATATTTGTAAACAAGAAAATGAGAACCAAGGGAAAAGAGGTAATAGATGTAAAGTGATTTCTGAAATCATCCCTGCTGAAATGAAGGGGTGTCTAAATTAGGATGGTATGGGTGAAGAAAGAGAAGCAAATAAAATTAGAAAAATGAAAATACACAGTATGAACTTCAGCGCATTCATATATTATATTCTATTAGTTACTAGTAGAGTCTTAAAAGTTGAGACTGTAGATTGTTTTCATTATAGAAATTCATTTCATCCTTGAAAATATAGATATTGTAGCACATACAAAATCATGATCATAATTATACCATCACTGTGATATAAAAGATAGCATGACATAATCAGTGACTGGCCCATGATCAGCACAAGATATGTACTTTACAAATGGTATTCTATAGGGTCATTTTTGCTCCGTTGTCCTTAAGGCATGTCTTTATTTCCTGACATCAAGATTCTACCCTATGTTTCCAAATGCATGTTTAGATGTTTCTTATCTGTCACCAAGAGACAGAATAAATTCCTGGTGGTTGCTGCAGCACATCAGCATGTTTAAAAAGTTCTTGGAAAACATGATATCTGTTTTCCTTAGTAATTTCATTATCTTTCTCTTCTGAAGCTATAATCACATAAATTATTTTCAGACATGCTAAGCCCCTTCTCACATCTTTTCCTCAACTTTTTATTGGTGTTGGAAGGAACTACTGTTTGCCTTCTTGGAGGGCACAGATATCTTACCCTCTTGGAAAGCAAATATATCTTCAATGTGTTTTGGGTCTACCGTCTTTACTTTATGTATCTTTCCCATCAGCTGAAACATAGAGTCTGCATATGACACATTTTAAGTGCTTACTGAATTGTCAATAAAGAAATGTAATAACCAATCAAATGCTCTACACATTACTCAACAACATTCTATAACCTGCAATACTATCATAATTCACCTTTCCTATTTACTGAGAAAATTTTCTGAGTTGATAAATATTTATTATATTTACATGGATTAAAGATATCTTGGGATGCATGTATTCCCATGTTTTGAAGAACATTCCACGTTTTGATGTGATTGTATTCTTGTGTCATTTTGTTGTGTCAATCAAAGTCTTTGGCATAGTTAAATAGGAGTAGCTGCTTTCCTGGCGTTCTCTTGGTTTTTGGAGGACCCAACAAGTGTTGACAATTTAATCTCGAGTTCGTCTGCCTTTTATAAATCCAGCTTGAACATCTGGAAGCTCATGGTTCACATTCTGTTGAAGCCTGGCTTGGGGCAATCTGAGCAGTTCTTTGCGAGTGTGTCAGATGTGTGCAAATAAGTTGTAGTTTGGGTATTCTTTGGATCGCCTTTCTCTGTGGTTGGAATGAAAGTGATCATTTCCAGTCCTCTGGCCACAGCTGAGTCTCCCAAATTTGCTGGCATTTGGAGAGCAGCACATTCACAGCATCATCTTTTAAAATTTGAAATATCTCAACTGAATTCCATCACCTCTATGAGCTTTGTTTGTATTTATGCTTCCTAAGTCCCACTAGACTTCACATTCCAGGATGTTGGGTCCTCAGGTGAACAATCAAACCATCATGCTTAACTGGGTCATGAAGATCGTTTGTGCACATTTCATCCGTGTATTCTTCCCACCTCTTCTTAATAGTTTCTCCTTCAGTTACATCCGAACCATTTCTGCCCTTTATCGTGCCCATCTTTGCATGACATTTTCCCTTTGTATCTGTACTTTTCTTGAAGATGTCAGTAGACTTTGCAATTCTATTGATTAGCTTTATTTATTGGCATTGATAACTGAGGAAGGTTTTACCTCTCCTTGCAATTCTTTGCGGCTCTTCATGCAAATGTGTATAATTTTCTGTTCTTTTTTTATTATTATATAAATTATTTATATATTTATTTATTATTATATAAATTTATTATTATATAAATCAGATTGAGAGGAAGCAGTTAATATTTATTTTCTATTTCAACACATGTTCCCAATTGATTAAAACAATCAAAATATTTTGCATATTAAAAATAAAATAAAAACGTTTATAGGTGTTACAAAGTTGTCCTTTAACAGGTGCTGGCAGGAAGAATGATGAAAACGTTCCAGAAATAGTGGCAATAGTTACACAACACTGTGAATGCTCATTTTTCCCTCTAAAGTTTTCTTTTTTATTTTATTTTTTAACTTTACAATATTGTATTGGTTTTGCCATATATCAAAATGAATCCGCCACAGGCATACATATGTTCCCCATCCTGAACCCTGCTCCCTCGTCCGTCCCCATACAATCCCTCTGGGTCGTCCCAGTGCACCAGCCCCAAGCATCCAGTATCATGCATTGAACCTGGACAATGATATTATACAAGTTTCAATGCTATTCTCCCAAATCATCACACCCTCTCCTTCACCCACAGAGTCCAAAAGACAGTTCTATACATCAGTGTCTCTTTTGCTGTCTCGTATACAGGGTTATAGTTTTCTTTTTCTGCTTTTTGTTTAGCTTCCTTCCTCTTCTCACCTCATATCTTTACCATTTTGCACTTCTTTTTCATGGGGATTGCCTTGATCACTGTTTCCTGTACAATATCAGTAACCTCCATCCATAAGCCTTCAGGCACTCATCTATTAGATAGAATCCCCTGCATCTATTTATCACTTCCACTGTACTTTTTTTATTTTTTTTTTTTTTTATTTTTGGAGGAAAAGAAAAAATTTTTTTTTTTTTCTGTATATATATTATTTTTTTTTTTTTTTTTTTTTTTTTTTTTTTTATTCAAATCCATGTCTCCCATAAAAATATTTCATATGAGAACATTTCTCCCCAGAATGTCAAATGTGAAATACACAGAATTCCAAATCTCATATCAGAAGACCTTACAAAATTTTTTGATGAAAATATAGAGAATTTCAGAGCCCAAGCATGAAAATCTGTTGGAAAATTCTATATTTCTTGTAGGAACATTAACACAGGTTTTTCAAATGTTAAATAGACAGTATTCATTACTTCATGAAGGGAAGATCTCACAAATATTTTCAAATGGGAAATATAAAAATATTCCATATTTCATTGTAAAGTATGTTTGGATATGTGAAACAGATATTTTTGTATTTCCTCTCAAAGAATCTGCATCCAGAATTTCATAACTCTAATGTAAAAAAATTCCACATTTTCTGCAGAATATTTTTTGTCCATAATTTCATGTATGATGTACAGAGAATTTGTATTTTAAGTAGGAAAAACTTTCTCCAGGTTTGTATATGTGAATAAAGGAGAATTTTAGGTTTCAAACCCTGAAATCTTCATCTAGATTTTCATATGTGAAACTGAGAATTTCATCTTTTATGTAGGACTATCTCATTTCAGATATCTATACTTGAAACAGATAATACTTTCATCAAGAGGCGCCTTAATTACTCTATTTCTTCTGTCATTTCCATGTTGTCATTGGGATAACTAAGGTTATTCATATCTCCTACATAAATTTTGTTTCTAACTTGAGATTCAACTAGACTTTTATTATTTTTTCATGGTGTCCCCTGCACAGAAGTTAAATAAACAGAACAACAATGTATAGTTTTGACTTGTTCCTTTTCCAATTGTGAATCAGTTCATTGTCCCATGTCCAGTTCTAACTGTTGCACCTTATACACGTTGCCCAGGAGACATATAAGGTATTCTCGTATTCTTATCCCTAAGAATTTTACAAAATAACTGTTTCTTTCTTTTTTTTTTTTTTTTTTTTTTTTTTTGGTTTGTGTGTGATTCACAGTGTCCAAGTCATTGGCAGAGACAGATAAGTAGATATAGATGATTGTATGCTATCTCTTTTCTTTTTTTTTGATCAGATCAGATCAGTCGCTCAGTCGTGTCTAACTCTATGAGACCCCATGAATCGCAGCACACCAGGCCTCCCTGTCCAACAACAACTCCCAGAGTTCACCGAGACCCACGTCCATCGAGTTAGTGATGCAATCCAGACATCTCATCCTCTGTCGGCCCCTTCTCCTCCTGCTCCCAATCCCTCCCAGCATCAGAGCATTTCCAATGAGTTAACTCTTCGCATGAGGTGGCCAAAGTACTGGAGTTTCAGCTCTAGCATCATTCCTTCCAAAGAAATCCCAGGACTGATCTCTTTCAGAATGGACTGGTTGGATCTCCTTGCAGTCCAAGGGACTCTCAAGAGTCTTCTCAAACACCACAGTTCAAAAGCATCAATTGTTTGGCGCTCAGCCTTCTTCACAGTCCAGCTCTCACATCCATACATGACCACAGGAAAAAACATAGCCTTGACTAGATGAACATTTGTTGGCAAAGCAATGTCTCTGCTTTTGAATATGCTATCTAGGTTGGTCATAATTTTCCTTCTAAGGGGTAAGTGCCTTTTAATTTCATGGATGCAGTCACCATCTGCAGTGATTTTGGAGCCCAGATCAATAAAATCTGACACACTATATCCCCATCAATTTCCCCTGAAATGATGGGACCGGATGCCATGATCTTCGTTTTCTGAACATTGCGCTTTAAGCCAACCTTTTCACTCTCCACTTTCACTTTCTTCAAGAGGCTTTTTAGTTCCTCTTCACTTTCTGCCCTAAGGGTGATGTCATCTGCATATCTGAGGTTATTGATATTTCTCCCAGCAATCTTGATTCCAGCTTGTGTTTCTTCCAGTCCAACGTTTCTCATGATATACTCTGCATAGAAGTTAAATAAACAGGATGTCTATATACAGCCTTGACATACTCCTTTTCCTACTTGGAACTAGTCTGTTGTTTCATGTCCATTTCTAACTATTGCTTCCTGACCTGCATACAAATTTCTCAAGAGGCAGGTCAGTTGGTCTCGTATTCCCATCTTTTTTTGAATTTTTCCCATTTTTTTTTTTATTCTTTTTTTTATACAAATATCAATTCATGTGTACCTCTTATGATTAAATAACTAACTACACATTTCTGTTTTTTTGTTTTCTTTTTTATTTTATTTTTGGTCATTTGCTGTTGTCATTTTCTCTCTTTTTTCAAGTAGTCAAGTACCAACTGGCAATTTCTTATGAACTTGCCAACTTATTATACAATAATTAAATTATGCCCATGGCAGTCTCTGACCTTGATACGCACTGAATGGAGTTGCACTTCGAGATCCGAAGTCAGACATTTGTACTCCGGGAAAATGTCAGGAACGTTAAAAAAAAAAAAAAAAAAAAAATAACTAGAGATATTCAAGTGCTGACTTTTGGACCCCAATTTTGCTATTTTATTTTATGTGGAAAGTTCTGCACATCTTCATACTGATGACAATTCCTTATTAAAAGAAATTTCCAAGGGAGAAGGGGAAAAAATGACAACACAATATGCTTGATTGCTTATTGGAAGTCAAAGTAGTACCAGTTACGTGTGTACATAAACAACGTCCCATCAAACAGATTAAATCATGGCAACTAATGTTTCATGTTTTTCTGTCAAGGAAAAAGAATAGTTGAGCTTGCCAGGAAAAACTTGGAAATTCCACGAAGGCAGAAATGTAGGCAGATGTGAAATGCAACTCTCTCAATGAATGGATCACAAATACTACTTCTACAAGGACAATAGTTTTCCCACAGCATCAGATAAATACTAGCAGAAGACCCTGATCACCAGTGTCCCATGTGTGTTCGAGACGTACCTGAGGGGAAAAGGACTTAAAAAGGGAAAAAGAAAATAAGAAGAAAAAAAAAAAAACCTGTGCCTCAGGTGGTAGATGGGGAAGCAGTAAAGAAATTATCAGAATTATGCAAATCCCCTCACTAAAATGTTTATTTTTTTAGAATAAAAAGAAAAAAAAAAAGATAAAATAAATTTTTTATTTTAAAGAAGAAAAACAAAAAATGTGGCTGTGTTTCTCTTTCCCCCCTATACCCAACCTCCCCTCCCAGCCCCCCCCGTCGGGACGGCAGCAGGAAAGGAGAAAGAGAGGTTTTGAGGGGAGGCTGTTGGTTCTCTTCTTGTCATCTTGTGAAAGGGATGGAATGAGTCGTGTAGGTGGGTTGGTCTTGCCGGACGCCCAATCCAAAAATAAAAAAAAGAGAAAAAGGAGGGACGCAGCCAGACGGGGTCAGGGTAGCCCCTCACCTTCCCACCTGTTAACACCTACTGGAAGGCAATAGAGAAAGACCAGCAGAAATACCACTCATGCTTCTGCAAACAGAGGTTAGAAAAGGATCCCATTAAGGCAAAACTTTTTCTGCCTATGGCTGCAGGCTCTTTTCATAATTGGCAACACCATGGTTTCAGCATTCCAAGCAGCTGTACCACCTTCTGTGCTCATCATGGCAGACCCCAGTGTGCCACAAGTGTCTCAGGGCAGACTCATTTGGTGACTACATGTGAGGAAGGATGAAATTTACACCTGAGGCCCAGGGACAGATTCATTAAGGAAGAGGATTAGGAATCTTCCAACCAGTTGTGCATGCTGCAGGTTAAATACACAGGATTAATGATGCAAACCCTTTGTCTTTGGATTACATCAAAAGCTGGGAAGAGGTCAAAAAAAAAAAAAAAAAAAAGCCAAGGCTCAGGCAGCTGTAAGAATGCACAGGAATTATAGCAGTTTTGAGTCTGAGGTGTCCTTAGAGAGATCCAGAGTGCAGTTCTCTCCATCTTTGGAGAACTTCCCAAAGAGGTGTAATTATCCTCTGGCTCATGTTGAGCACTAGGACACTGACAGATAAGACACTAGGAAATATGTATTATTCTTCTGAGGCATTACATTGTTATGTTGTTTGTGCACTATTTTTCTCACTTGTAGGTTTCTTTGTTACTACGCATTGATTGGGCCTTGAAGATTATTTCAACCATATTTTTGTTTTTTGTATAGCTATTTCTACTTTTACTTTGGTTTCCTATTTTCTGTGCCTTTTGTTGCTGTTGCATCACTTCATTCTTTAACAGTGGTATGCATTTCTATATTAACTGTGGTTTTCTACTATTCTGTGGGGGCTGTTCTGATCTTGTCAGATTTGCTTTCTTTATTCTTCAGTTGGCACTCTGCTCTGGTGGTGTTTTTTGCCTTGAGATTTACTTGATTGGTTCTCTTTATGAATCTGTTTTCTCTCTGTAGAGTTTACTGCTTGTGGCACCTTTTATTTATTTATTTGCCATTTATCTATGTTACTATTTTAATCTGTTCAATCTATCATTATGGTATTGTAGTTCTCTGGGCATAAGTTGGACCTGATCTTTTCTGGTGTCATCATCTGAGAGGGTAACAAGCAGGAAGGCCAGGGGTCTCCAAATGGAGGAATTGGCCTGCAAGGATCAGACATTTTTATCTCTCTTAAGTGGCAGGAGGAAACAAACTAGCAATATTTTTTGTTTGTTTGTTTATTCAAATTTAAAAGGCAGTTTCTCTTAAAATGTTGTGTTGCCAGAATGACACCTGATTTCATCTGAAGTTAACTATTCTCAAATCTTGAGATAACCAATGAATTTTTCTTATGGAAATGTTTGTCTTAAACTATGCTAATGTACTATGCTTTTACCCCAAATTCTGTTCTCAAGTCAGATCCGCCTAATGGCTCAGAACCTATTTGACAAACCAGTATGTCATACTCAGATAGTATTTCCCTAATCTATGTAAATGAATCTATTTGTTTGGTAGTCTGTCCTTCTACAAGATTCAAGTTAATCATTTTATGGCCCAGGATGAATCATATGATGCCAAGATTATCCCCAAATGCCTCTTATGTGTGAGGGGACCTGGTACTACTCTGAGTTTTAAAACGTTCCTTTCTTTCATTAACATACTACTAGTGACTATATAACGTCCAGCTGAAGACTAGCAAGGGGGTACTCTTTCTTCCCCCTTCTGATGCCTATGTCAGAAGTTTTCTCTATGTCATTGATACTTTAATAAAATTTTATTATACAAGGCTCTGAGTGATCCAGCCTTATCTCTGGCCCCGGATTGAATTCCTCTACTCCAGAGGCCAAGAATTCTGGCATCTTTGCATTCCATTACAACCTTTCACATTGACACCAGGACCATGGGGCACTAGAGAATTCCTGTCTACACTGAATATTAACTGGTGACAGTCTCCTTGAAGCCCTCTTTCTTAATCTCAGATGCACTGCACCCAACTGCCTACAAAACCCAGGGCTGATGCCTCACACCACACAACAAGCACGACAGAAAAACACAACCAATCATCAGCAAATAGACTGCTTAATGTCAGACCAGTCTCAGAGAAACTTACAAATGACACGAAAAGATATGGTCCCACCATTAGTGAGGGAAAACTCAACTGCAGACTCAAAAACATAGTTGTCAGTCTCTCCAACTGCAAAGCCCACACTAGCCACTCAACCAACTTTATTGACTTAGAGTGGAGACGAGGAGCAATAACTATTATGCAGCAGTTTGGGAAGAAATGATGATTAGCACAGTAAGTAGGGAAATGTGAAGTCAGAGAAATACGTTGTAGGCAAAGGAATGTGGTAAAAACTCAAAACATAATGAAAGAAAAAGTGGGCAGGCTCCTTGAAAATAACTTGGATGTTGTGGTATTAAAGGTGATAAAACATTGTAGAAACAGAAGGGAGAAAAGATGAGAAACATTTCTGGAGGGACTAGAAAAATGAATAAGTAACAAACAATTAACAACACACAAAAAAAGGACTTTGGTCTCCTATATGCTAATACACACTGTTGTACAGCGGAAGCCAACACAACATTAGAAAGAAATTATCCTCCAATTTAGAAATAAAGATTAAAATGAAACACAAGTGTTCAAAGGCACAAGAGACTGGACAAAGTTAATTGATACATATAGGACATTTCACTGAAGCAGAGCAGAATACACATTTTTTTCCTAAAGTGACAATAAAATATCTTCAAGATATATCACCAAGGGATCTCAAATCAAGCCTTGGTAAATTTGAGATAGTGGCAATGGGATCAATCACTTTTTTTAAAAAACCACAATGTTATGATTTACATAGTAGAATTTGTCAGTGAGGACTGTGAAAAACACAAATCCATGTAGATGAATAAATACAACTCTCCATGGCCAAGAGATCACTCATGAAATTTGAGAGAAAATGAAAGAAAAATCTTAGAAGAAAATAATATTAAAAACACAATTATCCAAAAGTTATGGAGCATGCTAAAGCAGTAAGAGTAAAGTTGATAAATTGTACACATCTCAAGTAATCAACATAACCTTTAATCTAAAGCATTTAGAGAAAGAAGAAAAATCGGGCAGAATTCCCCAAAGTGAGTAGAAGGGTAAAAAATGATAAAAGTCAGAACAGAATTTAAAGAAAAGAAATACACACACACACACACACACACACACACACACACACACACACACACACACACACAGCCAAAATCAGTATCACTAAAAGCGGTCTCTTGGAAGGGAGAAACAAAATAGCAAATCATGCTCCAGACTTATCAAAAAAAAAAAAAAAAAGGACAACAAATCAATCAAATTTGACATGATAACGGAGGACATTATAACTGATATAACAGAAAAAAAAAAAAAGAATCATAAGGGACTATAGCAAACAACTATAAGTCAATAAAATTTAGAATCTGAACCATGGACAAATGCTAAGAAATTCAACTCAGAAGAAACAGAAAATATGAACAGAGCAATTACAAGCACGGATAGAGAAATTGTGATGAAAATTTTCCAGCTGACAAACTTAAACTCCAGATGGCAAATGCTAAGAAATTCAACTGAGAAGAAACAGAAAATATGAACAGAGCAATTACAAGCACGGATAGAGAAACTGTGAGGAAAATTTTCCAGTTGACAAACTTAAACTCCAGATAGCTTCACATGGAAATTTTACGAACAAGTCGGAGAACTGCTAGCACATGCACTTCTGAAATACTTCCAAAATTCTAGAGTGGAAGGAAAACCCAAAACTTATCCTAAAAGTTCACCATTGCCCTGGTATCAACACCAAGATAACAAAGAAAAAGAAAGTTAGAGACCAGTATCTCATAGATGAATAGAGGCAAACATCCTTAGCAAAATATGAGCAAAAAATATCACCAATACTGTAAAAGGATTGGACACCACAATTAAGTGTGGGGTTTATTAAAGATATGGAAACATTCTTCAATAGCTGCATATCAATGTAGAGTGAAGGATTAAAACCATATGATCACCTCAATAGTTGGTGAAATTTTTTGAAATAATTCAACAAGTGTTTGTGATATAAGCTCTCCAAAAATTGAACATAGCAAAAATGACTTCAAATTAACAAAGGCACACAGATCAAATGTACAACAACATATCATCTCACACCATTCCAAAAGGCCATCATTTAAAAAAAAAAAATTACAACAGGGGATTTCCCTGTTGGTCCAGTGGCTAAGACACCATGATCCCTATGCAGGGGTCTCAGGTTTGATCCCTGGTCATGGAATTAGTTTCCACACACAGCGATTGAGGTTTGTGACAACCAAATAAAGAAGTAATATATATGTGTGTGTGTGTGTGTGTGTGTGTGTGTGTGTGTGTGTGTGCCTATTAATGCATTTAAGTGGAACCCAGAAAACAGAGGCAGGATAAATCATTTGGAGTATAGGAAGAGATGCAGCCATGGAAAATAGATTTGTGGACACAGTGCAGGACGGACATATCAAGTTTGTAGAAGATAGCTATTGCTATGGAGTGCTCTAGTGGAGTTGGTGTTGGAGTAGGAGAGAAGGCCCAAGTGGGACATGGGAGGACTACTCAAAAGGGAGCCTCAGCTGTATTTACTAATAACTGATTTATTTTGCTGGACAGCAGACAGTAACACAACATTGTAAAGAAAGAAAATCAGTCCTTGGCTAAATTGTGCTAGTGACAAGTAAAACATCAGTGCATGTCAATTAAAATGTGTACCCAGGATGGCTTTAGTATGTATAGGCAAAGAAAAAGCAAAAACTAACAAACAAAAAAGACAAACTTAATGCATAGCTATGTTAGCCAGAATAAGTTCAGACTCTATACTTGTATCCCTTCACTTCAATAATTTGCCATTGTTTCTAAAAGTAAAGCAAACATATATGGTTATATGTTGGTTATATATTTTCATAAACTGAGGGCATCGGTTTATGAAGCCATGAATCCCCTCAAGTTTTAATAAGTAATAGCTGATCTGTGACGTTCAGAACTATGTGAAGTAGGAATTAGTAAACATAGGTTAATAGTGAGGCTGCATAAGAATCTCTTATATTGCAATTCTAGAAGGTGTGCTACTGACTGGGAAAAATGCATAGTCCAAAAGTGGAGAATTATATTTTCTTCATCAAGCCTTTCATTCTCAGAAAGATTTAATCATGAGGAGCATCTCAAATATTGTGAAAAGACTGCTCTGACGAAGGATAGGAGGATCCAAGTTTTACAGAAGTTTTGATACAATGATCAGGTATGGAGAATGTCCGAATATTATGGTTAATGAAAGGAAATCTGGACACCTTAAGTGAATGGATTCAGATATTTCTTCCTATGGGAAGATGTAAGAATCTGTGTTCCTTGAAATAATTCCTTTGATAATCACCTTAACTAGGGCTAATATCTATTCTTTCTATCTCAAGTCAGTTTTTCAGGCCACACTTGTGGCAAGTGCAGTAAATAAGAATTTGATAGTGGGCAACCTGATTTCATGAAAAGTTCGGCCATGTTTCACGTTTATGGATAGAATCATGGGCTTATGACTTGATGCCTTCAGCATCATTTGTTTACTCATACGGCTGACAAATTTCTTGCTTCACAGAGTGCTCTATTATCTACAACCTCAGGAAAAGTTACTGTCTCTAGAAAGATTCTTACACTGTCAAAGAGATTGACTGTGGGCTTCTACCTGAACAGGACATCAGTTCAGTTCAATTCAATTGCTCAGTCATGTCAGACTCTTTGCAACCCCATGAACTGCAGCATGCCAGGCCTCCCTGTCCATCACCATCTCTCGGAGTTCACTCAAACTCACGTTCATTGAGTCAGTGATGCCATCCAGCTATCACATTCTCTGTCGACCCCTTCTCCTCCTGCTTCCAATCCTTCCCAGCATCAGAGTCAGAGGATCTAAAGTAATGTGAAAATACCTAATACAGGCTTAGACAAATCCCAAAGAGACAGGAGACTGAAAGCAAACTATAAATCTGAAGAACATGACTCGAAACACTTCAAGATCAAGGAAGGATAAAAAAATACATCCTTCCTTGATCTTATACACACACACACACACACATATATAAATATATATATATAAAAAACTTGATCTTATATATATATAACTATATAATATACATTATAATATAAAATTAATTATTATATAATATATTATATTGAATATATTACTAATATGTTATATGTAATATTTTATTGTTATATATTAAATATTGACAATATATTATATGATATATAAAATTATTATTACAGATATAAAATTATATATAGTTTAATATATAAATAGATTATATATATATATATATATTTAAAATTATGTACCTAAAATATATGTTCAAATAGGCATATAAGAAGAAAAAGCAGTAAAAAGCAAAAGCAGTAAAAAGCTTTTTACTGAAAGCAAACTATAAATCTGAAGTAAATGACCTGAAACACTTCAAGATCAAGGAAGGGTAAAAACATATCAGATCAGATCAGATCAGTCGCTCAGTCGTGTCCGACTCTTTGCGACCCCATGAACCGCAGCATGCCAGGCCTCCCTGTCCATCACCAGCTCCCGGAGGTCACTCAGACTCGCATCCATCGAGTCAGTGATGCCATCCAGCCATCTCATCCTCTGTCGTCCCCTTCTCCTCCTGCCCTCAATCCCTCCCAGCATCAGAGTCTTCTCCAATGAGTCAACTCTTCGCATGAGGTGGCCAAAATACTGGAGTTTCAGCTTCAGTATCATTCCTTTTAAAGAAATTTCAGGATTGATCTCCTTCAGAATGGACTGGTTGGATCTTCTTGCAGTCCAAGGGACTCTCAAGAGACTTCTCCAACACCACAGTTCAAAAGCATCAATTCTTCGGCGTTCAGCCTTCCTCACAGTCCAGCTCTCACATCCATACATGACCACAGGAAAGACGATAGCCTTGACTAGGCGCACCTTTGTTGGTAAAGTAATGTCTCTGCTTTTGAATATGCTATCTAGGTTGGTCATAACTTTCCTTCCAAGGAGTAAGCATCTTTTAATTTCATGGCTGCAGTCACCATCTGCAGTGATTTTGGAGCCCAGAAAAACAAAGTCTGACACTGTTTCTACTGTTTCCCCATCTATTTCCCATGCAGTTATGGGACCAGATACCATGATCTTCGTTTTCTGAATATTGAGCTTTAAGCCAACCGTTTCACTCTCCACTTTCACTTTCATCAAGAGACTTTTTAGCCCCTCTTCACTTTCTGCCATAGAGTCGTGTCATCTGCATATCTGATGTTATTGATATTTCTCCCGGCAATCTTGATTCCAACTTGTGTTTCTTCCAGTCCAGCATTTCTCATGATGTACTCTGCATATAAGTTAAATAAACATGGGGACAATATGCAGCCTTGACGTACTCCTTTTCCTATTTGGAACCAGTCTGTTGTTCCATGACCAGTTCTAACTGTTGCTTCCTGACCTGCATACAGATTTCTCAAGAGGCAGATCAGGTGGTCTGGTATTCCCATCTCTTTCAGTATTCTCAAAAATGTGTTTTACATTAAGGCATAAAACAAGTATATACACATATATATATATATACATATATATGTATGTTTTATGTTTTATACTTGTATAAAACAAGTATATACATATATATGTGTAGGATGTATGAATATATATATATATGAATATACATATGAATAAATATGACTGTATAATAATATATCAGATCAGATCATTATTACAGTATATATAAATAATAATTAATTATATATTACATATTAATATATTATATATAATTATTACATATATTTATATATATGTAATAATTTATTACATATATATAATTTATATAATTATACATATAATTTATATATATATGTGTATATATACATATATTATATAATATATGTAATAATAATATATAATATATAATATGTAATATATAATAAATTATTATTTATATATACTGTAATAATGATCTGATTTAATATATTATTATACAGTCATATTTATTCATATGTATATTCATATATATATTCATACATCCTACACATATATATGTATATACTTGTTTTATACAAGTATAAAACATAAAATTATATACATATATATATATATATATACATATATATGTATATACTTGTTTTATGCCTTAATGTAAAACACATTTTTGAGAATACTCCAGAGAATGTTCAGGTACACTTGAAAATGTGATATATATTTATATTTATTTAGTTCAAGTACAATTGAAAATATGATATATATTCATACATACATATACATATAGGTGTATATATACATATGCACATATATATATGCACATATATATACAATATAAATTCATATATTATACACATATATGCATATATCATATACACATATATATATCCACAATGTGTTTATATGCCTATTTGAACATATCATTGTAGTTATATGATATATATCATATATATATATATATATACACTATATATATGTAGTTATATGATATATGTAGTTATAAGGTATATATATGTAGGTATGATATATGTAGGTATGATATATATATATGTGTGTGTGTATGTTTGAAAGTATTATATATATTAATATATATATATATATATGTAGGTATATGATATATATATGGGTATATATGACATATATATGACATATATATCATATTGTCAATTGTACCTGAACTTTCTCTGGAATATTCTCAAAAATATGCTTTACAGTAAGGCATAAATGAAGTCTTAGTATTTTACATAATACCACGTATGTTCTCTGAAAACCAAGATGTGAAGATAAAATTTAAAAATGGGATATGTTTTTGCAAATTCGTCAGTGTGTCAAAAATTATTCAAGATATTCCTGTAGAACCAATATTTCAAAGGGTAAGTCCCAGGGGAAATTATATCATTTCTGATGTGAATGTAAATGAAAGCACTTTTAGCAAATCATCAGATCCTGCAAAAATACATACCTGAGTTATATACCTCCTGCAAAATGTATATTGCTACCTGTAGACAGCAAAATAATATACCTAAACTTTCGGCATACACATTTGCATGTATATGTGTAGCTATATATAAATTAATGGTTGCCCAGGTAGTACTAGTACTAAGGAACCTGTCTTCTACCATAGAGGTCATAAGACATGCAGGTTCGATCTGAATTGGGAAGATCTCCTGGAACTAAGGATGGCAACCCATTCCTATTTTTTCACCTTAAGAATCCCATGGATTGAGAATACACGATGGTGACTGTGTGATACAGAGTGTCAGACAGGAGTGTAGTGACTTAAGACATGAAATATCATTTGAACCGGTTCTAATATACATACATACATATATGTACTACACTTGTCCCTTTCATATATTACCAGTGACATGCTCAACAAGAACAACAAAACAGTTAACTTATTCATTTAACTACAGTCACAGACCCGTGTCCAAATCTTTGTGGCCCCATGAGTCGCACCACGCCAGTCCTCCCTGTCCATCACCAACTCCTGGAGTTCACGGAAACATATGTTCACCAAGACGATGATGCCATTCAGTCATCTCATCCTGTGTCGTTCCCTTCTCCTGATCTAAATCCTTCCCATTATCAGAGATAGTTATGAGGCTGCAGCGGACGCGCTAAAGTGCGGCTGAGAGGAGCCACCACACGTCCGAGGTCAGGGACAGCAGCTGAGAGTACTAGACTGCAACGTTGCAGGAATGGTGGAGAAGAGTTACCTGCATCCGAGGTCAGGGGTGACGGCCCGGAGGATATAACCCATACACCTAAGCCCGAGGCAATTGGGGCCAGGCTGGAGGAGCTATCCCACGCACCGGCTCGAGGCCAAGGTCGGCAGCAGTGGCCGGAAGGACCAACACCATGTCCAAGAGCCGTGGCTGCGCGGGCTCAGGAGGACTTAGAGGAGCTGTCTTACGTCGAAGGTCGGGACGGGCAGCGGTGAGGAGAGACCCCTCGTCCAAGGTAAGGAGCAATGGCTCTGCTTTGCTGGAGCAGCCCTGAAGAGATACCCCACGCCCAAGGTAAGAGAAACCCAAGTAAGACGGTAGGTCTTGCAAGAGGGCATCCGAGGACAAACACACTGAAACCATACTCACAGAAAAGTAGCCAATCTAATCACTCTAGGACCACAGCCTTGTCTAACTCAATGAAACTAAGCCATGCCCGTCAGGCAACCCAAGATGGGCGGGTCATGGTGGAGAGATCTGACAGGATGTGGTCCACTGAGGAAGGGAATGGCAAATCACATCAGTATTCTTGCCTTGAGAACCCCATGAACAGTATGAAAAGGCAAAATGATAGGATACTGAAAGAGAAACTCCCCAGGTCAGTAGGTGCCCAATATGCTACTGGAAATCAGTGGAGAAATAACCCCAGAAAGAATGAAAATAAGAAGTCAAAGCAAAAAGAATACCCAGGTGTGGATGTGACGGGTAATACAAGCAAGGCCTGATGCTGTAAAGAGCAACATTGCATACGAACCTGGAATGTCTGGTCCATGAATCAAGGCAAATTGGAAGTGGCCAAACAAGAGATGGTCAGAGTGAATGTCAACATCCTAGGAATCAGAGAACTCAAATGGACTGGAATGGGTGAATTTAACTCAGATGACCATTATATCTACTACTGCGGGCAGGATCCCCCAGAAGAAATGGAGTGGCCATCATGGTCAACAAAACAGTCCAGGATGCAGTACTTGGGTGCAATCTCAAAAATGACAGAATGATCTCTGTCCGTTTCCAAGGCAAACCATTCAATGTCACAGTAATCCAAGTCTATGTCCCAACTAGTAACACTGAAGAAGCTGAAGTTGAATGGTTCTATGAAGACCTACAAGACCTTTCAGAACTAACACCCAAAAAACATGTCCTTTTCATTATAGGGGACTGGAATGCAAAAGTAGGAAGTCAAGAATCACCTGGAGTAACAGGCAAATTTGGCCTTGGAATATGGAATGAAGCAGGACAAAGACTAATAGAGTTTTGCCAAGAAAATGCACTAGTCATAACAAACACCCTCTTCCAACAACACAAGAGAAGACTCTATACATGGACATCACCGGATGGTCAACACGGAAATCAGATTGATTGTATTCTTTGCAGCCAAAGATGGAGAAGCTCTATACAGTCAGCAAAAACAAGGCCAGGAGCTGACTGTGGCTCAGATCATGAACTCCTTCTTGCCAAATTCAGACTGAAATTGAAGAAAGTAGGAAAAACCACTAGACCATTAAGATATGACCTAAATCAACTCCCTTACGACTATACAGTGGAAGTGAGAAAGAGATTTAAGGGCCTAGATCTGATAGATAGAGTGCTGATAAACTATAGAATGAGGTTCTTGACACTGTACAGGGACCAAAATCATCTTCATGGAAAAGAAATGCAAAAAAGCAAAATGGCTGTCTGGGGAGGCCTTACAAATAGCTCTGAAAAGATGAGAAGCAAAAAGCAAAGGAGAAAAGCAAAGATATAAGCATCTGAATGCAGAGTTCCAAAGAAGAACAAGAAGACATAAGAAAGCCTTCTTCAACGATCAATTCAAAGAAATACAGGAAAACAACACAATGGGAAAGACTAAGGCTCTTTTCAAGAAATTCAGTGATACCAAAGGAACATTTCAGGCAAAGATGGGCTCAATAAAGGACAGAAATGTTACGGACCTAACGGAAGCAGAAGATATTAAGAAGAGATGGCAAGAATACACAGAAGAACTGTACAAAAAAAGAGCTTCACGACCCAGATAATCACGATGGTGTGATCCCTAATGTAGAGCCAGACATCCTGGAATGTGAAGTCAAGTGGGCCTTAGAAAGCATCATAAAAACAAAGCTAATGGAGGTGATGGAATTCCAGTTGAGCTATTGCAAATCCTGAACAATGATGCTGTCAAAGTGCTGCACTCAATATGCCAGGAAATTTGGAAAACTCAGCAACGGCCACAGGACTGGAAAAGGTCAGTTTTCATTCCAATCCCAAAGAAAATCAATGCCAAAGAATGCTCAAACTACCACACAATTGCACTCATTTCACACGCTAGTAAAGTAATGCTCAAAATTCTCCAAGCCAGGCTTCAGCAATATGTGAACTGTGAACTTCCTGATGTCCAAGCTGGTTTCAGAAAAGGCAGAGGAACCAGAGATCAAATTGCCAACATCTGCTGGATCATCAAAAAAGCAAGGGAATTCCAGAAAAACATCTATTTTTGCTTTATTGACTATGCCAAAGCCTTTGACTGTGTGGATCAGAATAAACTGTGAAAAATTCTGAAAGAGATGGGAATACCAGACCACCTGATCTGCCTCTTGAGAAATGAGTATGCAGGTCAGGAATCAACAGTTAAAACTGGACATGGAGCAACAGACTGGTTCCAAATAGGAAAAGGAGTATGTCAAGGCTGTATATTGTCACCTTGGTTATTTAACTTGTATACAGAGTACATCTTGAGAAACACTGGACTGGAAGAAACACAAGCTGGAATCAAGTTTGCTGGGAAAAGTATCAATAATCTCAGATATGCAGATGACACCATCCATATGGCAGAAAGTGAAGAGGAACTAAAAAGTCTCTTGATGAAAGTGAAAGTGGAGAGTGAAAAAGTTGGCTTAAAACTCAACATTCAGAAAACGAAGATCATGGCATCCAATCTCATCACTTCATGGGAAATAGATGGGGAGACAATGTCAGACTTTATTTTAGGGGGCTCCAAAGTCTCTGCAGATGGTTACTGCAGCCATGAAATTAAAAGACACTTGCTCCTTGGAAGGAAGGTTATGAAAAACCTAGATAGCATATTCAAAAGCAGAGACATTTCTTTGCCAACAAAAGTTCGCCTAGTCAAGGCTATGGTTTTTCCTGTGGTCAGGTATGGATGTGAGAGCTGGACTGTGAAGAAGGCTCAGTGACTAAGAATTGATGCTTTTGAACTGTGGTGTTGCAGAAGACTCTTGAGAGTCCCTTGGACTGCAAGGAGATCCAACCAGTGCATTCTGAAGATCAGCACTGAGATTTCTTTGGAAGAAATGATGTTGAAGCTGAAACTCCAGTATTTTGGCAACCTCATGTGAAGAGTTGACTCATTGGAGAAGACTCTGATGCTGGGAGGGATTGGGGGCAAGAGGAGAAGGGGACGACAGAGGATGAGATGGCTGGATGGCATCACTGATTCGATGGATGTGAGTCTCAGTGAACTCCGGTAGTTGGTGATGTATAGGGAGGCTTGGCGTGCTGGAATTCATGGGGTCACCTAGAGTCTGACACGACTGAGCGACTGATGTGATCTGATCTGATCTACGGGTGAGGTGGACAAAATACTGGAGTTTCAGCTTTAGCATCAATCCATCCAAAGAACACCCAAGACTGGTCTTATTAAGGTTGGACTGGTAGGATCTGTTTGCAGTCCAAGGGACCCTCGAGTCTTCTCCAACACCACAGTTTAAAGGCATCAATTTTTTTGCCACTCAGCTTTCTTCACAATCCAAATCTCACATCAATACATGACCACTGGAAAATCCATAGCCTTGACTAGATGGACTTTGGTTGGAAAAGTAATGTCTCTGTTTTTTTTTTTTTTTTTTTTTTTTTTTTTGCAGGGGAAAATGGACAAAGGAAAGGATCAATGAGGGTGGGAGGGAAATGGGAAGAAAGAAGGGGAGTGATGGTGGGGAGGAGTATATGTAATTTCTTAACCAATGGCTTTCTGTTTTTAATCACAAAGAATACTTAAAAAAATCATGTTGAATTCATCCTATATTAGGAGGTTTGTTCTCGAAAATGGAAAGTTCAGGAAACAAAAATTCCAGTTTGGGCGTCCCGATCTTTAGGCACATCTTAGTATTTTGTATTGGTAGGTCTATCTTTACCACAATATATTATTTAGGACAGGATCACATTTGTCACCTCTTCCTCCCTACTACCCAAAGTGGTACTAAACCCATAAAATAGTCAATAAACCTGTATAGAGTTAACAAATAAGTCTTTTTTTTTTTTTTTTTAACTCTCCTGAGTGAATGAATTTTTTGGGGCTCATAAGTAAATATGTTTTGTTCTTTACTTTGTCTATTACAGCCAGATTATATATGAGTGGGGTATTAAAGTCTCCCACTATTATTGTATTGCTGCATATTTCTTCTATCATATTAATTAATGTTTGTCTTAGATATATCAATGCTCCAATGTTGGGTTCATATATATTTATAATTGTTATAACTTCTTTTTGGATTGTTCCTTTAAGTCGATATATGTAACCTTCATTGTCTCCTTTTCAAGATCTTTAAAGTCAATTTTATCTGATATAAGTATTGTTACTCCTGTTTTCTTATGGTCCATATTTGCATAGAAAATCTTTTTCCAGGCCTTCATTTTCAGTCAGTATATATCCCGTATTTTAAGGTGGTTCTCTTGTAGACAACATATATAGGGGTCTAGTTTTTGTATCCATTTGACCCATTTTAGTCTTTTGGTTGTCTCTTGTAGACAAGGTATGTAGGGGTCTTGTTTTTGTATCGATTTGGCCAGTTTTTGTCTGTTGATTAGGGCATTCAGCCCATAAACATTTAAAGCAATTATTGATAAATAAGATTTACTTTATTGCTTTGGGTTCGAATTTATACACCCTTTTAGTGATTCCTATCTAGAGAATGTCCTTTAGTTTTTGTTGGAGAAATGGTTTAGTGGTACAAAATTCTCTCAACTTTTGCTTATCTGTGAAGCTTTTGATTTCTCCTTCATATCTGAATGAGATCCTTGCTGGATACAATAATCTAGGCTGTAAGTTATTTTCTTTCATCACTTTAATTATGTCTTGCCATTCCCTCCTGGCTTGGAGAGTTTCTATTGAAAGATCAGCTGTTATCCTTATGGGAATTCCCTTGTGAGTTATTTGATGTTTTTCCCTTGCTGCTTTTAATATTTGTTCTTTATATTTAATCTTTGTTAATTTGATTAATATGTGTCTTGGGGTGTTTCGCCTTGGGTTTATCCTGTTAGGGACTCTCTGGATTTCTTGAACTTGAGTGGTAATTTCCTTCTCCATTTTAGGGAAGTTTTCAACTATTATATCCTCAAGTATTTCCTCATGATCTTTCTTTTTTTCTTCTTCTGGAACTCCTATGATTCAAATGTTGTAGTGTTTGATGTTATCCTGGAGGTTTCTGAAATTGTCCTCATTTCTTTTGATACGTTTTTCCTTTTTCTTGTCTGATTCATTTATTTCTAGGATTCTATCTTCTTATTCACTAATCCTATCTTCTGCCTCTGTTATTCTACTATTTGTTGCCTCCAGGGTGTTTTGGATCTCATTTATTCCATTATTCATTATGTGTTAACTCTTTTTTATTTCTTCTAGGTCCTTGTTAAACCTTTCTTGCATCTTCTCAATCCTTGTCTCCAGACTCTTTAACTGTGATTCTATTTTGATTTTGAGATTTTGAATTAATTTCGCTATCATTATTTGGAATTCTTTATCAGGTAGATTCCCTATCTCTTCCTCTTTGGTTTGGTTTGGTGGGGCATCTATCCTGTTCCTTTAGCTGCTGGGTATTCTTTTGTCTCTTCATTTTGTTAAAATTGCCAAGTTTAGAGTGTCCTTACTATATTCTGGTAGTTTGTTGAATTTTCTTTATTGAGGCGGTTTACAGGTCTTTTCAATATCTGATCTCTGCCTTGTTACAGAGGGGTGGAGATGAACACCCAAATCTAAACCGGCCAGATTCAGGCACTCAAATAATCCTCAGAAGCACAGACTTGGTTGAGTCTGCATTTTATGCCCTTCCCAGATCTGAGTAGCGCAGGTGATGAAATGTTCAGTGAGCACAGCTGCTGCGACTTATCACCTCTCCGCTGCTCAGTTTTCTGGGTATACAAACAGCGCACTTTCTCAGGCAGATGTTGACCATCCAGAGCCCCAAGAAGTGTGAGTCAGCACAGAAACCTACTCACAGTTCCGTTAGACAGTGTCTCTCTAGGGCTGTAATTGCCCGCCTCCGGCCCTGGCTGCCTGTCACCGGAATGGGACGGCCTGCAGCCGGCCAACTCTGTGCAGCCCTTTGTTCCATAGGTAGTCCTGGTGGTGTCTTAAGTTAGGGCTGACTTTTGATGTAGTAGATAACCGACAGTCTGGTTATTTCGCTCAGATAGCGCCTGAGATAGCCAGGCCAAATCCTTTCTCAAAGCGATGCAGGCCTCGCCGCTCCTCCTAGCCCAGCCCCCGCTTGCCAATAGCAAATGCTGGTGTCCATGCCACTTCTCCGCAAAAGGAGTTACTGAAGGGCTCTTTTTCTCATTTTGAAGACAATGAGTTGTTTTTCTAAGTGCCTGATGTCCTCTGCCGGCATTCAGAAGTTTTTTTTTTTTTTTTTTTTTTTTATAGAATTTATTCAGCATTCAAATGTTCTTTTAACGGATTTGTGGAGGAGAAAGTATTCTCCTCATCTTACTTGTCCGCCATCTTAGCTCCTCCCACCGTCTCTGCTTTTTAAAATGTGATCTAAGTTGGACATAGCTTTCCCTCCAAGGAGTAAATGTCTTTTAATTTCATGGCTACACTCACCATCTGAAGTTATTTTGGAGCTCAAAAAATAAAGCCTGACATTGTTTCCACTGTTTCCCCATCTATTTCCCTTGACGTGATGGGACCAGATGCCGTGATTTTTGTTGCAGAATATTGTGCTTTAAGCCCAGTTTTTCAATTCTCTCTTTCACTTTCATCAAGAGGCTTTACAGTTCCTCTTCATTTTCTGCCATAAGGGTGGTGTAATCTGCATATATGAGGTTATTGATATTTCTCCTATTAATCTTCTTCTGCTCTTTCCAGCCCAGAGTTTCTCATAATGTATTCTGCATTCATATCAAATACAACCTTGATGTCCTCCACTTTCTATTTGGAACCAGCCTGTTGTTCCATGTCCAGTTCTAATTGTTGCTTCCTGACTTGTACATAGGTTTCTCCAGAGGCAGGTCAGGTGGTCTGGTATGTCCATCTCTTTTAGAATCTTCCACAGTTTATAATGTTCCACACAGTCAAAGGCTTTGGCATAGTCAATAAAGCAGAAATAGTTGTTTGTTTGTTTTTCTTTTTCTGGAGCCTTCTTGCTTTTTCAATGATCCAAGATTGTTGGCATTTAGATCTCTGGTTCCTCTGCCTTTTCTAAAACCATTTTGAACATCTGGAAGTTCACAGTTCATGCATTAATGAAGCCTGGCTTGGAGAATTTTGGACATTACTAGAATGTGAAATGAGTGTAATCGTGTGGTAGTTTCAGCATTATTGGGCACTGTGTTTCTTTGGGATTGGAATGAAAACTGATCTTTTTTTCAGTCCCATGTCCACTGCTATGTTTTCCAATTTGCTGGCATATTGAGTGCAGTACTTTCACAGCATCATCTTTCAGGATGTGTAATAGCTCAATTTGAATTCCATAACCTCCACTAGCTTTGTTTGTAGTGATAATTTATATGTTCCACTTGACTTCAAACTCCAGGATGTCTGGCTCTAGGTGAGCGATCACTCCATCCTGAATCTCTGGGTCTTGAAGATCTTTTTTGTACAATTCTACTCTGTATTCTTGCCACCAATTCTTAATATCTTCTGTGTCTCTTACATCTGTACCACTTCTGTCCTTTATCAAGCCCATCTTTGCATGAAATGTTCCTTTGGTATCGCTCATTTTTTTGAGGGAATCTCTAGTCTTTCCCATTCTTTTGCTTTCCTCTATTCCTTTGCATTGATCGCTGAGGAAGGCATTCTTATCTCTCCTTGCTAATCTTTGGAACACTGCATCCAGATGCTTATATCACTCCTTTTCTCCTTTCCTTTCCACTTCTCTCCTTTTCACAGCTATTTTTAAGTCCTCCCCAGACAATAATTTTTCATGTTTTGCATTTCTTTTCCAAGAGGATAGTCTTGATACCTGTCTCCAGTACAATGTCACGAACCTCTGTCCATAGTTCATCATGCACTCTATTTATCAGATCTAGTCCCTTAAACATATTTCTAATTTCCACTGTACAATCATAAAGGATTGGATTTAGGTCATACCTCAGAAAGTTGGCTAAAAGGCCAACATTCCAAAAACTAAGGTCATGGCATCTGTTTCCATCACTTCATGGGAAATAGATAGGAAAACAGTGGAAACAGTGTCAGACTTCATTTTTGGGGGATGCTCCAAAATCACTGCAAATGGTTATTGCAGCCATGAAATTAAAAGACACTTACTCCTTGGAAGGACAGTTATGACCAACCTGGATAGTATATTCAAAAGCACAGACATTACTTTGCCAACAAAGGACCGTCTAGTCAAGGCTATGATTTTTCCAGTAGTCATGTATGGATGTGAGAGTTGTGTTGTGAAGAAAGCTGAGCACCAAAGAATTGATGCTTTTGAACTGTGGTGATGGAGAAGACTCCTGAGAGTCCCATAGACTGCAAGGAGATCCAACCAGTCCATTCTAAATATCAGTCCTGGGTTTTCTTTGGAAAGAATGACACTAAAGCTGAAACTCCAGTACTTTGGCCATCTCATTCGAAGAGTTGACTCACTGGAAAAGACATGCTGGGAGGGATTGAGAGCATGAAGAAAAGGGGATGACGGAGGATGAGATGGCTGGATGGCATCACCAACTCGATGGATGTGAGTTTGAGTGAACTCCGAGAGTTTGTGATGGACAGGGAGGCCTGATGTGCTGCAATTCATGGGGTTGCAATGAGTTGGACATGACTGAGAGACTGAACTGAACTGAATGCATGGAAAATTAAACAGCACATTCTGAAGGGCTCGATGAGGCAAAGTATAACTCATAGGGCAAATGAGAACATATTCTGAGGTGATTGAAAATGAAAACCCAATGTAGAAAGTCGTCAGATATAGCAGAATAAGAACCCATATATATTTAAGCTTACATAAAAAGAAAGCTCTCCAGTTCTGGGGAGAAGGTAATGCCTTCTTCAAAAGCTGAAAAATCTAATTTCACAGAAAGAAGAAAGAGAAAATGAACAAATATTAGTATGGGTTTAAGTTAATAGAAAAATAAAACAGAAATTTGAACACAAAATGAAAAGAATTAAAAGAATATTAGGTGAACTAAACAACGAAAAGAGCAGATTTAGTTACTGGAATGAGAATGAATAAGATGTCATTGCTACTAAACATACTAAAAAAGGAGGAATTTGGGTATTTACGACAGGTATATCTGTCAATAAAAGTCTCAAACAATGTGAAGCAGTCAAATTGCTAGAATAACAGAGTGACTAAAACACTTTTAAATGATGGAAAATAAAACAAACAAACAAACAAAAAGCAAACATTAAAAAAAAAAAAAAAGAGAGAGGTTGAATTCGTTATCCCATTGTTTGTAAATAAGCCCTTTGAACCAGTTTCTTTTAAACCTGTACTATTCAGGTCGATAGGTGCCCAATATGCTATTGGACATCAGTGGAGAAAAACTCCAGAAAGAATGAACACATGGAGCCAATGCAAAACCAATACCAATTGTGGATGTGACTGGTGACAGAATCAAGGTCCAATGCATTAAAGAGCAATATTGCATAGGAACCTGGAATGTCAGGTCCATGAATGAAGGCAAATTGGAAGTGATTACACAGGAGACTGCAAGAGTGATCATCGACATTCTAGGAATCAGCAAATTAAAATGGACTGGAATGAATGAATTTAACTCAGATGACCATGATATCTACTACTATGGACAGGAATCCCTGAGAGGAAATGGAGTAGCCATCATGGTCAACAAAAGAGTCCAAAATGCAATACTTGGATGCAATCTCCAAAACGACAGAATGATTTCTGGTTGTCCAAGGCAAACCATTCAATATCACAGTAACACAAGCCTATGCACCAGCCAGGAACGCTGAAGAAGCTGAAGTTGAATGGTTCTATGAAAAACAGAAGGCCTTTTAGAACTAACAACTGAAAAGATATCCTTTTCATTATAGGGGACTGGAATGCAAAAGTAGGAAGTCAAGAAATACCTGAGAAAACAGGCAAATTTGGCCTTTAATACAGAATGACGCAGGGCAAAGGCTAACAGAGTTTGGCCAAGAGAATGCACTGGTCATAACAAACTCCCTCTTTCAACAACCTAAGCGAAGACTCTACACATGGACATCACCAGATATCTGGTGAACACCAAAATCCGATTGATTCTATTCATTCCAGTGAAGGAGGGAGAAGCTCTATACAGTCAGCAAAATCAAGGTCACGAGCTGACTGTGGCTCAGATCATGAACTCCTTATTGCCAAATTCAGACTTAAATTCAAGAAAGTAGGGAAAACCACTAGTCCATTCAGTTCAGTTCAGTTCAGTCGCTTAGTCGTGTCTGACTCTTTGCAACCCCATGAATTACAGCACACCAGGCCTCCCTGTCCATCACATTTTTCAAATTTTCCTCCAATTATTATTTCAGTTTACATGGTTTGGATGACAGAGACCACATTTTGTATGATTTACCTTATTAATGGTTATTCCATGGCTTAATATCATCCCAATTATCAGGAATTTTCTGGAGATTATTCCACCTGCAGTTGAGGCAGATGTGTATATTTCTGTTCGTTTTGGGTGGAATGTTCTCCACATCTGTGTTTGGTCCACTGGATGTATTGTTGTTTAGGTTTTCTCTTCCTTCAGTGGTGTTATCTTTTTCTTGAATTATTTGAATATTTATTGCTGGATATTTATTCTTGGACTATAATTCTTGCTAATGTTTTGCAGTTTCTGCACTGCTTGTTAGCCTAAAGGCAGAGAAACCATTCAAATATTAGTTAACTGTAACTATTTGATGATGTGAATTTATGTGTATGTGATATACCCATATATCATTAATATAGAGATACAAAGCAGAGACATCACTTTGCCAACAAAGTTTCGCCTAGTCAAGGCTATGGTCCTTCCTGTGGTCATGTATGGATGTGAGAGCTGGACTGTGAAGAAGTGAAGAAGGCTGAGCGCCAAAGAATTGATGCTTTTGAACTGTGGTGCTGGAGAAGACTCTTGAGAGTCCCTTGGACTGCAAGCAGATCCAACCAGTCCATTCTGAAGGAGATCAGCCCTGGGATTTCTTTGGAAGGCATGATGCTAAAGCTGAAACTCCAGTATTTTGGCCACCTCATGCTAAGTGTTGACTCATTGGAGAAGACTCTGATGCTGGGAGGGATTGGGGGCAGGAGGACAAGGGGACGACAGAGGATGAGATGGCTGGATGGCATCACTGACTCGATGGATGTGAGTCTGAGTGACCTCCGAGAGCTGGTGATGGACAGGGAGGCCTGGCGTGCTGCCGTTCGTGGGGTCGCAAAGAGTCGGACACGACTGAGCAACTGATCTTATCTGATCTGATCTGATGAAACATATATGATTAATCTAATCATTGGAATGACTGATACTGAAGCTGCAACTGCAGTATACAGCCATCTGATGTGAAGAACAGACTCATTTGGGAAGACTCTATTGCTTGGAAAGATTGACAAGAGGAGAAGGGAACCACAGAGGGTGTATGGTTGGATGGCATTACCAATTTCAGTTCAGTTCAGTTAGTTCAGTCACTCAGTCATGTTCAATTCTTTGTGCCCCCATGAATTGCAGCATGCCAGGTCTCACTGCCCATCAGCAACTTTCAGAATTCACTCAGACTCACGTCCATCGAGTCAGTGATGTCATCCAGCCATCTTATCCTCTGTCATCCCCTTCTCCTCCTTCCCCCAATCCCTCCCAGCATGAGAATATTTTCCAATGAGTCAATACTTCACATGAGGTGGCCAAAGTACTGGAGTTTCAGCTTTAGCACCAGCGCTTCG
The DNA here is from genome assembly GCA_935064755.1 of Tragelaphus eurycerus. Taxonomy (NCBI): domain Eukaryota; kingdom Metazoa; phylum Chordata; class Mammalia; order Artiodactyla; family Bovidae; genus Tragelaphus; species Tragelaphus eurycerus. The sequence continues at coordinate 52,183 of CAKXYN010000568.1, forward strand.
AAAGAAATCCCAGGGCTGATCTCCTTCAGAATGGACTGGTTGGATCTCCTTGCAGTCCAAGGGAATAGATAGGAATTCGAGAAAACACCCAGGGTTGGATAGGAATTCAAGAAAACAACGGATGTTGGTTTGGACCAGGGGGTCGGAATGCTGCAGTCCATGGTGTGGCCAATAATCAGATATGACTGTGTGATTCAACTGAATATATTTAATGCCATTTGTTTCATATCCTTTTTTATTTAAAGTCTATATTGTCTACTGATAGTGTAGTAACTATGGCAATCTATTGCCTATTGTGTTCGTAATATATTCAATTATAAGATTAGTCTCTTTGACAGTCTATAGTTGCCATATTTAAAAAAAAATCCATTATTCCATCTTCTAGTGTATACCACCTTAATATGTGTATTTTTTTAAAATTGTTCCTATTTTCATTTACTAAACAGATTTTTGAGTGATTTTAAGAAGTAGTTCTAGATATTTTAATTGCTGTTGTTCATTCATTGAATCATGTCAAACCCTTTGTGACTGCAGCACAACAGACCTCCCTCTCTTTCATTGTTTCCCAGAGTTTCCTCAAACGCATGTCCATTGAACTGGTGATACCATCCAACCATCTCATCTTCTATCAGCACGTTCTCCTCCTGTCCTTAATCTTTCCCAGTGTCATGGTGTTTTCCAGAGTTGGTTCTTTGAATCAGTTTGGCAAAATCCTTGAGTTTCAGCTTCAGCATGAGTGCTTCAGATGTATATTCAGGGTTGGTTTCCTTGAGGATTGATTGGCTGGATCTGTTTGCAGTTCAAGGAACCCCTAAGAGTTTTCTCGAGCATCACTGTTTGAAGGCATCAGTTCTTCAGCTCTCAGCCTTCTTTAGATTCCAATTCTCACATCTTTACATGACTAATGGATAAACGATAGGGGTTTGTGACTGAGGATACCTTTGTTAATAAGCTCATGTTTCTTCTTTTTAATACAAGGTCAAGGTTTTTTCATAGCTTTTCCTCCAAGAAGCAAGTGCCTCTTCATTTCATGCCTGCAGTCACCATTCACAGTGATTTTGGAGCCCAAGAAAACTACGTTTGTCACTTACTCCATGTTTTCCCCTTCTATTGGCCAAGTAGTGATGGTACAGGACACCTTGTGTTGTTCACTTGACTATTGAGTTCTCAGAGATGTTTCTACACTCCTCATTCATCCTCATCAAGACCCTCTTTAGTTCCTGTTCACTTTCTCTTTTTGCACTGTTTCCATCTGTCTGTCTAAGGTTGTTGAAGTTTATCCCAGAAACCCTGATTCCAGTTTATTATCCATCCAGCCTGGCATTTTGAATAGCATAGTCTGCATATATTTCACATAAGAAGACTGATAATATGCAGTCTTGTCACTCACCTTTCCCAGGTTTATACTGATCAATTGTTTCATGTCTTGTTCCAACTCTTGCATCTTGAACGGGATACACATTTCTCAGGTGACAGGTTAGAAGTTCCATGATTTCTGTCTCTTTCAAACTGTTCACAGTTTACTGTGATATACACAGCCAATGTCTTTAGTGGAGTCATTGAAGCAGAAGTAAATGCTTTTATGGAATTCCTCGTTCCCTCTAGGATCCAATGAATGTTTCCAAATTGTTATCTGATACATGTATTGTTTCCAAGTCTAGCTTTTCCCTTGAAAGTTCTTAGTTTACGTACTGCTGTAGAATTTTGAGTTTTATCCAGCTAGCATGTGAGAGGAGCAACAGTGCATACTTGTTTGAACATGTTTTTGGCCTTACCCACCTTTGGTGTTAATGAAAGCTGGCCTTTTCCAATCTCATGCCCACTGATGAGTTTTCCAAATCTGATGACATATGAACTCAGTGTCTCAGTTTAACAGCATCATTAAGAGTTTAGCAGTTTCATGTTAATGACTGCTTAAAGTTTTTGCTTAAACCATTTTATTCCTCCTTCATATATGAATAAGATCTGTATTGGTGCTAGTTTTGGCTTGTTCATAATTTTGAGACTGTTCTACAATGCTCTACTGGCCTGAAGACTTTCTATTGAAAGATCAGCTGCTATCTTTATGGGGATCTGACAGTATGGTATTTATGTCTTAACTCTTCCTGCTCTTAATGTTTACCTTTTGTGTTTAAATTTTCAGTATTTGGTTAAAATATTTTTGTGGGATGTTTCACTTTGGGTTCTTCCTGTTTGTAACATTCTGCTGTGTTGGGACTCAAGGAGCTATTTCCTTCCTCATTTAATGGAGGTTTTCAACTTTTATCTCTTGAAGAATTTTCTCAAGCTCCTCGCCATTTTTTTTTAATTTTTTTTTTCCTTTTCTTTCTTTCTCTCTTTTTTTATATTTTGGTATTTTCCATGTGGATATCCTCACAGTAGGGCATTTAATACTCTCTAAGAATTATCAGAGCTTTTCATGTTTTCCTTCATAAAAAAAAAAAAAAAATACAAATGCCACTGTGTTTTGTTTATTCCCTCCTTTCTGAGTTCAGTTCAGTTCAGTCAGTTGTATCTGACCCTATGAATCACAGCATGCCAGGTCTCCCTGTCTATCACCAACTCCTGGAGTTCACTTAACCTCATGTTCATCAAATCAGTGATGCCATCCAGCCATGTCATCCTCTTCTCCTACTGCCTCCAATCCTTCCCAGCATCAGAGTCTTTTCCAATGTGTCAACACTTTGCACAAGGTGACCAAAGTACTGGAATATCAGCTTTAGCATCAGTCTTTTAAATGAACACCCAAGACTGATCTCCTTTAGAATGAAATGATTGGATCTCATTGCAGTCCAAGGGGGTGTCAAGAGTTATCTTGAACACCACAGTTCAAAAGCATTGATTCTTTGGCACTCAGCTTTGTTCACAGTCTAACTCTCATATCCATACATGACCCCTTTAAAAACCATAACCTTGACTTGTCGGAGATTTGTTGGCAAAGTAATATCTCTGCTTTTGAATATGTTATCTAGGTGGTGCACAGCTTTTCTTTCAAGGAGTAAGGTTCTTTTAATTTCATGGCTGCAATCACCAACTGCATTTGTTTTGCAGCCCCCCCCCCCAAAAAAAAAAAAATAAAGTCTGACGCTGTCCCACTGTTTCCCCATCTATTTCCGATGAAGTGATGGGACCAGATGCCATGATCTTCGTTTTCTGAATATTGAGTTTGAAGCCAATTTTTTTGCTCTCCTCCTTCATTTTAATCAAGAGGCTTTGTAGTTCCTCTTCATTTTCTGCCATAAGAATGGTGTCATCTGCATATATGAGGTTATTGATATTTATCCTGGCAATCTTGATTCCAGCATGTCCTTCTTCCATCCTAGCTTTTTTCATGATGCACTCTGCATATAAGTTAGTTCTTTCTCTGTCTCAGACATTTTACTCTTGGTTCCTTCCAGGGCTTTGCTAATCCCAGTTATTGCATTGATTATCACTGTTTGTTTTTTTTCTTTATTTCTTCTAGATGTATGGTAAACTTTTTTTTTTTTTTTTCTCCATTGTATTTGCTGGAAACTGCACTTAGCATTAAAGATTTGGGTCATCTTTTCTCTCATTCTGAAATATTTTTCAGGAAAACTTCCTATCTCCTCTTCTTTTGTTTGTTTTGATGTGTTTTTATCATGTACCTTCACAGGCTACATATTTCTATCCCTTTTCATTTGGTTTAGATCGCTGTGGTTTGGGACCCCTTTCTTCAGGCTGCAGCATTTTGGATCTAATTTGTGGTGGAATCTGATCTTGTGGGTGGGATTGAACTTGTAAGTTTTCAAGGTTTAATGTTTGGGATATTGTGTGCCTGTGGTCTGTCAGGTGGAGCTGGATCACTTATCTATGAAGTGCAATGAATTGTCCTATAATGTACATTGTGGTGTCTGTGGCTTTGGTATGGCTTCAGGTAACACCTTTCATAATATTCGTTTTTGTGTTGCTGCTTTGCTGGAGAATAGGTGTGCATTGTCTTGCACTGAAATTGCTGGTTTCAGTTTGGAGCTTAATTTCCATGTAGGTATAGAACCTACTGAATGTGCTTCTTTTTTAAAGTTCACTGGTGTCAGGAGTTCAACAATGATCAAAAGATATTGCTTAACTTCATGGCCTCTGGGTTTTGGTGCCTGAGTTACACTAACATTAAGAATTCTGCATCTTCAGAACAGAAGAGAAAATCCAAGGTTGATGGTGAGGCAATTTTCCATAATCAAAAACAGTTAAAGGGATTCACAGAGTTATATGGATCAGAGCAAACTGAGGAGTGAGATAAAGGTGTCTAGGAGGAGAAAAAGGAGAGTAAAAAGGCGAGAGTGCAATCAACTCAGGAATTAAATTCATAAGTGAAAATAGATTCTAAATATAGAATTCCTACAGTTTAAACATTGATTAATAATAAGTTTCAAAATCAAAGACTAAGAACTAGAATAGAATTTAAACTTTTATGATTACTGGAGAAAATTTAGAAGTCAAAATAATTATCAAACATATTTGGGAATATAGAAATTAAAGGGAATGATCAGGAACCAAAAAGCATTTAGTTAAAAAAACATGAAAACAATAAATAATAATCTAACAATTTCTCTAGATAAATTGCTGTGAGATAAGTGGTGCCAGATCAGTGTCAGACAATCTCTTTTTCCTGCTTCTACTTGTTGTCAAATGCTATTGCTGTCCTTGAATTGCACAATTTCTGCATTAACTTCAGAGTATCAACTTGTAACTCCTGTTATTTCTGGGCTAGTTCAGACTTCTTTGCTTATTTTTACTTCCTTATTTTGCAATTCTCTTCTGTGACAACTTTACACATGACTAGTTTGCCCCATAAAACAAGGGGACAGCAGGCCATTATTTGACCTCACCTGCTCAGTGGTACAATGAGGAGGAGGAGCACACGGAAGAAAAGCACCTGTAAGGTGGACAGAGCACAGTGGGCTTGCCACTGCCATAGATGACATGCACTTCCTCAGTCCATGCAGCTCAGGTTCCTTGGTAATCTGCGATTGCACTGCCCAAAGTGGTTCCTGTGTTTCATGTACATCCCACGTCTAAGCCACTCAGGCTCCTAGGTGATATTCAAGGGCACTATTCGATATGTGCTTTATTTCCGTCCCAGGTCCTAACTGCTCAGGCAACTGGGTGGCAGGCAAGGCACCTCCAAGGTAGATCATGCATCTTATGTACCTGTCAGCCACTTGGTTTGTCTGTAGGGTAAGGGAGTTAGATAAGGCAAGTTCAGAAAAAGAATGAGACCAGCACTTTACAGGAACAGATCACCTTTAATGAGGTGAGAAAGGGCAGCAGTCAGATTAGTGAGCTGCTGCACTAACCCAAGACAAGAGTAAATGTATATATAGACATATATTTGGAAAACCATGTCTTAAGGAGGCCTGTTCTTCTCCGAGGTTGTTTGGAATAGTTAGGCAAGGAATTGTGGAACTCAGCCAGTGGCTGATAGGATAATATGGGAGAAGGAACAATACAAATCACACTTAGAGAAAGCAAATGAACAGTATATACTTAAGTGCTTTTTCAGTTTTATTATTTTATATTCATTATTGGGAAGAAAGCTAAGAGGTTAAACAGGTTTTGTTCGTTAAATATATATATATTATAATATATAATATATTATATCATATATTTATATGATATAAATTATATATATATGACTCATACTTGACAGTTTAGATGTAGCCTATTCAGCAATCATGATCACTATCATAACATGACTGAAATATTAAAAGATTGCACCACAGTCAGCAAAATATAGGCAAATTACAAGTAGTATTATAAAGTCATTCTTGCTCTACTCTCCTTACATTTTTCATTTATTTCCTCCCGCGAAGACACCACCTATATTTTCCAATGTATATTTTGATGTTGCTTTCCTGTTCCTGCAAAGACAGACTTAAATCTTTTTGGTGAATGCATCATCTCAGCATGGTAATCAGTTCTTGAAAGACATATGTCGTGTTTCCCTTTGTAGCTTCATTATTTTTTATTGAATTTCTAGAGCTGCATTAGGCAAAATATTTTCAGTCATAATAAGCCACTTTTCACAACTTTTCCTAAGCATTATTTGGGATTGGAAAGAAACTGTCTTCCTTCCTACCAAGTTAATCACAGATATCCAGTTCTTCTATGTGTTCATGTCTACCCAAGTTTCCTTATGTATCTTGCACATCAGCTAAGACATAGTGCCTGCCAAATGATGTATTTTAAGTACTTACTGAATTAACAATGAAAAGATGCTAAATAAATTAGCAATCAAAATCCAGATGTTAGTCAAAAACATCTGAGAGTCTCCACTCTTACCATAATTGACATTTTTTTTTTTATTTACTGACAATTTAGTAAGGTGATGTGTCTTCTTTATAATGCAATGTCTAGGTTTGTCATAGCTTTTACATCCAAAAGCAAGTGACATTTAATTTGATAACTGCAGTCACCATTCCTAGTAATTTTGAAGCCAAAGAAAATTAAGCTTTTCACTGTTTCCACATGTTTACCCCTTCTATTTGCCAAGTAGTGATGGGACCAGATTCCCTTATCTTTGTTTTTATCAATGTAGAGTTTTGAGCACGGTTTTTCATTCTTCTCATTCACCGTCATGAAAAGGATCTTTATTTACTCTTCACTTTCAATTTATTTCCGTGTTACCATCTATATATCTGAGGGTTTTGAAATTTCTCCCAGCAACCTTGATGGCAGCTTGTGATTCATTCTCCTGGTATTTAAATGCTATAGTCTGCATATTATTCACATACGCAAGTAACAATAAAGAGCTTTGTCACACTTCTTTCACTTTTGAAGTGGTCAATTGCTCCATGCCTGATCCAATTCTTGTGTCTTGATTCATTTAAGGGTGGTTACAACTTTTACTTCCTCAAGATTTTCTATGTACCCCACCCCTTTTAGTTTCGGTGTTCTCCATCTAGATACCTATGTTTCTCATCATGGAGCATCTGTCGTTTTCACATCAGAACTTTTCCTGGTTTCCTTCTTCTTCTTCTTTTTTTTTTTTGTTTTTTTCCTACATCACACAGTTTCATTTATTTCCTCCTTTAGTTAAGTTCAGTTGGTCATTAATCACCGACTCTGCAAACCCATGAATCACAGCACAACAGGGCTCCCTCTCCACTGAGTTCACTCATGCTCATGTCTATTGATTCGGTGATGCTATCCAGCCTTCTATCCTCGGTAGTCCCCTGCTCATCCTGAGCCCATTCCGTCCCAGCATCTGGGTCTTTCTCAATGAATCAATACTTCGCATGAGTGGGCAAAGTATTGGAGCCTCAGCTTTAGCATCAGTCCTTTCAATGAACACCCAGGACTGATATCATTTAGGATGGACAGGCTGGACTTCCTTGCAGTCCAACGGACTCTCAAGAATTTTATCCATAACCGCAGTTCAAAAGCATCAATTCTTCAGCACTCAGGTTTCTTCACAGTCCAAATCTCACAATCATACATGATCACTGGAAAAACCAGATCCTTGACTAGACAGACTTTGTTGGCAATGTAATGCCTCTGATTTTATTATGCTGTCTAGGTTGGGCATAACTTTCCTTCCAAAGGGTAAGTGTCTTTTAATTTCAGCGCTGCAATCACCATCTGCAGTGGTTTGGGAGCTGCAAAAAATAAAGTCTGACATTCTTTCCACTGTTTCCCCATTTATTTCCCACGAAGTGATGGGACCAGATGCCATGGTCTTCATTTTCAGAATGTTGAGCTTTAAGCCAAATTTTCCACTCTTCTCTTTCATTTCATCAAGAGGCTTTTTAGTTCCTCTTCACTTTCTTCAATAAGGTTGGTGTCATCTGCATATCTGAGGTTATTGAAATTTCTCCCAGTAATCTGAATTCCAGCGTGTGCTTCTTTCAGCCCAGTGTTTCTCATGATGTACTCTGCCTATAAGTTAAATAAGCAGGTGATAATACAAAGCCTGGTGTCCTCCTTTTAATATTCGAAACCAGTCTGTTGTTCCATGCCCAGGTCTGTTGCTTCCTGACCTGCATATAGGTTTCTCAAAGGCAGGTCAGGTGGTCTGGTATACCCGTCTCTTTCAAAATCTTCCACTGTTTATTGTGATCCACACAGTCAAAGTCTTTGGCATAGTCAATAAAGCAGAAATAGGTGTTTATCTGAAACTCTCTTGCTTTTTTGATGATCCATTGGATACTGGCAATGTGATCTCTGGTTCCTCTGCCTTTCCTAAAACCAACTTGAACATTTGGAAGTTCATGATTCATGTATTGCTGAAGCCTGGCTTGGAGAAATTTGAGCATTACTTTACTAGCATGTGAGATAAGTGCAATTGTGCAGTAGTTTGAGCATTCATTGTCATTGTCTTTCTTTGGAATTGGAGTGAAAACTGACCCTTTTCCAGTCCCGTGGCCACTGCTGAGTTTTCCAAATTTGCTGACATATTGAGTGCAGCACTTTCACAGCATTATCTTTCAACATTTGAGATAGTTCAACTGGAATTCTATCACCTCCACTAGCTTTGCTCGTAGTTATGCTTTCTAAGACCCTCTTGATTTCACATTCTAGGATGTTTGACGCTAGGTGAGTGATCACACCATCGTAATTATCTGGGTCTTGAAACTCATTTTCGTACAATTTTCCTGTGTATTCTTGCCACCTCTCC
>CAKXYN010000569.1:0-60795 GCA_935064755.1 Tragelaphus eurycerus
GATTCTGTGTCTGAACTTGCATGTAAAGTCAGGGATCCATGTGATCCACTCGCAGGCCTTCCTTGGAGGCTGAGATGGCCCCTGCTCTTTGTCATGGGGGGCACCTCATGAGACCACCCCACCGCAGACACTGCCCTCCTTCCAGCCATCCTGATCCCTCTTCCTCCTTGTCATAGTGTTAAGAGAGGACAGTCTTCTGCGGGATAGAAGAATTCTGAGTTTCAAAAAGTTCATATATAAAGTAACAAGGACTTGGGATAAACCCCTAACAGTTAGCTTTAATAAAAAAAAGATTCCTCCCTCACCCACCCCGCCCCCCACTTTGGCCTGCTTCCTGAACTCTTTAATGGTCTTGGACACATGGACACAGACTTTTCCCCTAATTATGTCAGGTGCTATGTTTGAAAGCTCCAGTGCTCTTACTATTTCTGGAATTTAGACAGAGTCTGGCAGTCTGACAACCTGCTCTGACAGGTCCTAAGGGGCACAGATGGGAGCAGATGGGGTGTGCTGCTCAGAGGTGGGCATTTTATATGGAAAATTGCAGACGTATGTAGAAGCAGACAGAATTATAAGCCCCTGTGTATTTATCAGCCAGCTCTCTGAATTTCCTGTTCACGGCTCATTTTGTTTCTCTGTGCCCGCTCCATCCTGAGCAAACCCCAGAGACGTGCCCTTTTGCCAGGAAGGCAAAGCGAAGTGCCCACTGAACTAACCGTGTAGTGCACTTAGACCGAATCCAGAACAACTCTGCCCAGCATCCCATACCCGGGTCTGGTGTGCACACTACATAGCTCTGGTAACGGGAACTGTGGCCCCTGAGAAGACGGAGGATGGAAACTCACATACATCTGCCTGCAGTGCCAGACGCCCGGGGACAACGGGGACCGGGGGCGGGAGGAGCCGCTTGGTCTTGCCCATGGCTCTGCCCCGAATCGGTGCTGCACTGACCCTGAGTCACTGGGACATCGAATTTCATCACTCAAAGTGCCCTCAACACTAGGCATCAACTTCAGAAACTGGGAACAGAGCAAGATACCGCGCCCCTCGCCTGTTCTCGGTCACTACTGGGAGTCAATAACCGAGATGGAGGCAGGAAAGTCAGAGGAGAAAGCAGCCCCAAGGCAGCTCCACCTACTGGCTGCTGCCCCCCAACGTTACAGGGATCTGGTCCCGCAGAGACCCTTGATGCCGCCAGTGACCCCGGTCCCCCCAGAGGGACAAGAAGCCAGGAAACGAGGCCCTCTCTTTGTGCCGTATGTAAACAGGAGGGACAATGGCAGGGAGAATGGACTCCCAAAGTGGGCGGTGATGGCTGATCCCACCTCTGTGCTCAGACACACACACAGTCGACACAGAGGCCAGTCCGCACAGAGGAAGAAAGAGGGGCTGCCTGGGGCTCCTACACCGGGCCTCCACCTGAGTCCTGAGGAACCCCGACATTGGGGGAGAGGCTGTGGACTCGCAGTCGACACAGTGCCACTTACTCAGCTCTGAAGCAGGTCAGGTACCCTGGGTCACAAGAGTTGTCAAAGCGTGGGGTGTCAGCACAGGCATTCACAGTCATCAGAATGTAAGCTGGGTGAGCACATGCTCACTGGGTGCCCCCCGCCATGTCCCCGGTGCCCTGGATCCCTGCAGGGGAGGAATCTTTCACATAAACTGGGGATTAGGACCCACCTAAAGGGAGACAAACTGGAGACTGGTGTCCCATAGATGAAGAGCACAAGATGAGGAAACCCCGAGGGCCGACCCAGGGAAGAGCAGGGGGAGCTGTAGAAGCCAGTCCGGGATCGTCCCTGTAAAACCCAACACCCCTGGCACAACAGGAAACAGTACCTGCTCCATCAGGAGGTCTGCTGGGCATCAACCCTATGATACGGGGCCCAGTGGACCAGGGCCTTCCTAGACCAGGCTCATCAGCCTGTCATGCTCTGTCCTTCTGGGAAGGAGGCCCAGTAGGGAATACAGGATGGGACAGGACCTCAGGGGAGACAGGGAGGCCCTGTGTCCCTGATTCCTCACCCCACTGGCCACGCTGCTAGATCGTGCATTAGGTTTAAAGGATGCCTTCTTTTGTGTCCCCGTCATCCTCCAAGTCACAAGAAATGTCTGCTTCTGAGTGCCAGGACCCCGAACACACAACCAGAACAATATATCCGGACAGTGCCACTCCAGGCCTTCAGAGATGGGGGAAATCGCTGGGGAAACTTCAGTTGAAGACCTAGAAGACTGACATCTGGAGGAGGGAGCCTCCTCCAACATGAGATGACGTTCTGACTGCTGGTCCTACAAAGGAGGTCTCTGACAAAGTACTGTGACCGCCCTGACCACTGACTGATAGAGGACAGAAGATATCCAGGGAGAAGCCTTAAATATCACAACCAGGCTCCATTCTCACAGATGGTCAGGGAAGCACACCCAGGAGAGGGAAGAAGCTGTCTGCAGCCCACCCCACACCCCAGAACTAGAGGACAGCTTAGGGGTTTCCAGGGGTGGCTGGGTTTCCCCACATTTGGATCCCTAACTAAGGTCTAACAGCAAAGCCTCTACATGAAAAGCTGCAAGGAAAGGATGATGACTTTTGAGTGGAAGTCAGAATTCGAAGGGGCCTTTCAAGATCGAAAAGGCAACTACTTCAGGCCTGGCCCTGGCCTCCCAGACTCAGCTAAAACTGTGACCTTTACATTCATGAGAGAAGGCAATCATCCTTAAGTGTTGGGTCAAACACTGGGGCCCCGACTCAGGTGGTTGATTATTTCTGTAAGCAATCAGATCAAACCACTAGAGGTGGCCACCTTGCCTATGGGCAGCAGCACCTGTGACAACTGGCTAAGGAGGCTGGAGAGTGGACGTGTGGTCAGTCAATCACTACATGGACCCCATGCTGGGTCCAGGCTTTAAGGAGTCCTGGGGAACAGGACAGCCAACCCCCCAGGTTGGTTCAAGTTCAGAGTGTGCTTTCAAACAACCCACTGGCTACCACAAAGCTTGTCACATGCTAAATCCTGGAGCATGACTATACACGCACACTGCTGCTACTGCTGCTGCTAAGTTGCTTCAGTCGTGTACAACTCTGTGCGACCCCATAGACGGCAGCCCACCAGGCTCCCCCGTCCCTGAGATTCTCCAGGCAAGAATACTGGAGTGGGTTGCCATTGCCTTCTCCAATACATGAAAGTGAAAAGTGAAAGTGAAGTTACTCAGTCGTGTCCGACTCTTAGCAACCCCATGGACTGCAGCCCACTAGGCTCCTCCATCCATGGGATTTTCCAGGCAAGAGTACTGCAGTGGGGTGCCATTACCTTCTCCGTACACGCACACAGACATGATCTATTCCAGCTGCCCCTACCTGAGAAGCCAGCGTCTCCCGAGGAAAGGAGGAGTGTCCACAGATAAACAGCTCTATTATGTGAGGGACTCCCAGATCCAAGTCCCAGACTGCCTCCCCAACCCCACCTGGTGCTTCAGCTTGCAGATGGAGCTGGGAGCCCTCACCCAAGCCTAGGGCTCAGAGGAAAGTTCTCATGTGTTTAAACAGAATCCTGCATGCACATGGGGAACCTGGAAGGAAAGAAGCATCCTACTATGGAGAATAAACAGGTGAAACAGGCTGGCAGCACAGTCAAACGCTTTGAAGCAGTAGGCCTCCCCAGAAAGGGAAGCATCTTGTCTCTGGGGACCTCCCTGGTCAGGCTGTGGGCTGACACTGCCGTCCCCCTAGTTAGTGTCCAAAAGGTGTTTCCATGTCCAGCTTTCCCTGCCCCTGGGCAGAGGAGATGAAGCTACTGCCCACTTTCCACCCTGGGCACACAGGACTTCGGGCGCTAAGCTGGCCTGAGTAGTCAGGCCCTTGGACCTGTGTTTCTGCACCAGTGGCTGTCTGCAGGTCTGGGTCTCCCCGGGAGTGACCTGCAGACAGCCAGCCTTGGTGTCTGTTCGCCCGGACCCCCGCCTGTCTGAGAATCCTGCCCTCTCCTTGGAAGAGGGGCTGGGGTCCCATCTCAGGAGCCCACCAACATTTCAATGTTTTTGTTTTGTTTTCTCTCGACTGATCTGCGTTCTCCATTTCTTCCCATTTAGGAAAACAATTCTAGCCTAGAAGGAGGGGGAGAAAAGAGCTGGCTCTGAGATAAAAATACCCTTCTACACCTATTGTTCTCAGTCTCTACTTCCACTTTCCAAAGCCACGATCTAGGAACGTGCCTGTTGCTGCTCCTGTGGCAGGTTTCCCCAAGGAGGCTGAGACAACCCAGGGCCGTGTGAACAGACAGAGGGGCGTGAGCAGGAAAAGGTGGCAGACGTGGTCCATCCACCAAGACCCTGTCCCTCCACGATGCTTCTGCAAGCCCTAGAGTGTCTCACGCACGGCTCAGGAAGGAGTGTGGGGCAGGGAGACATCGCTAGTGTTTTCTAACAGGGCTTGGGGACCCCAAAGACAAGTCAGAGGAGTTTCCCACTCAAGAACACAGCCTGGGAGAGGCTTTATGGAGGGCAGCATAGATCCCTGAGCCCTGGAGACAGAGGTGTTCCTCTCCCTCGTGGCAGAGGTGAGGCAGCTCTCGTGCGAGGGTCACTAGTGACTTGCTTCAGGGGAGGCCAGAGAGCGCCCCCCTGCACCTGCTGTTGCTCAGACTTCTTCACTTGGAAATACTCCACAGACTGAGGCGTCGTATTCTGGGGAGGCGTGTCCCAGACTTCGTCATGGCGATGAACAAGCCTGGCTTAGCATCTGAACTTCAGCTTTGCTCCTCTGCCCCTGCAGACAGGGGACCTGGCTGGGCTCAGGTCGGAACAGCTGCACTAGCTGCCTATGGCAGGTGGGTGCAGGAGCCCCAAAAAGAATCCCAGGTGCTGCAGCTCAAATCTGCACGGGACAGGCGAGGGTCCGGGTGCTGAGGCCTGTGACCCCCCACCTCTGGCCCCCATTCTAGGAGCATCCTGACAACCCGCCCCCCAGCCGGCTCCTGTATATTGAAGCCAAGCGAGGCCTTCAGTTTCCCTTGTGTCGGCCCCTCCCTTTTCTCCCACACATCTGCTCCCAGGGCCAAGAGTCCCTGGGTTTTCTAAGGGCTATGTTGACAAGTGTCTCTTTTTCACCATTTTAAGTTTATAAATACATGTGAATCATCATCCATGCTGAGGCATGAAGGCAGCCGTTTTCTGTCAACATCTAAATAAATCCAACTAACTTCAATTCTTCTTCCATATGACAGAAATGCACTGCAAATCTTTATGTTACGGTATTTTGCAATTCATATATTCCATAGCAATAACAATTTTCCTTCGTGAAGGCAGAAAGGATTTCTATTTCTCTATCACAATTTCAGCGCTTTGCTAGCAAGGACCTTAATAGCCATAATGATAAAACAGCCCATGGAAGAATCCTCCTGGAGGGAGTTTGTGAGCCTCTGTGATCAATAGTGTGGGAGGAGGGGCTCTTTATTCTATAAAATCACAAAATAGCTTTTGTGAAACAGAATATCAGCTGTATTTCACTGAGTTCAGACGTCCTGGGGTGTAGGTGTTACTGTCGTGGTGGGGAAGAGCCACTGAGTTCTTGGTGAGAGCTGGCCTGGGGTCGGGCCTGCAACATCTGTCCACAGGGTCTGGCTGCCTGTCCTCCTCCCAGAGTCTCTGCACAGGTTGGTGGCCTGTTACCCCACAGCTCAGATGAGAGCGCTGTCATCAGACTCTGTCTCTGTGTCTGTCCTGGGACGTCTGGGATGCTAACTCTAGAGGGGGACACAGGGGACCATGGACCGGGTTGGGTGAGGGGCCCAGAACAGCGCCTGGCAAACAACGCAGATGAATCTGAACCACAAACTCCTGACCAAGTCTGGAGTGAACACAACTGAGTGCAGGTTAAGATCTTCCGCATGTAGTATCTTTCCCAAAAGCACGTCACTTAAAACTTGCTTTATTATTCCAATACTTCAATAGATGAGACATCAGTTGTTGACCTCATGTGACCCAGAGCCCTGGAAGTGGGTTCCCACCAGATGCTGCAAGCTGGTGCCTGATTCGGACCCCTGCCTGAAGGACCCCAAGAAACCACCTGCTGTCTTATAGCCTGAAGCACTCCTTTCCCGGGGTGGGATGTGGCCAGTGAGGGGCCAGTGAACCACCTGGGTGTGACATTTAAGGAGGCACCAAACAGAGAAGAAAGACAGCCACTCTCAGGAGTAGAAATAAATACTATCTTAATGCAACATGTCAAAACATCAAAATTAATCCAGAAAAATCATGATGAACAAAAAACAAAATCTGACATAAAGACAACTTTGTGATGAGCCATATTGAAGCCTGAGGCAAGAAGAAATCAGGAATAGTAATCCTGTCTTTATTTAATATGCTGGGCTTTTGTTTTGTTTTGTCATGGGGTTTGCATTAATTTTTACTTTTTTAACATTCTGCATTAAAATGGCAGGGATCAAGAGGACAGGGGCTCTGGGCCCAGGCTGAGCCCTCCATTGCCTCATTCTCTTCTTGACAGGCGCCGTGGGAAAAGGCCAGGGGTCACCTTCAGAGAAGCCATGCTGTTCCCTCCTTCATGTCTTTAGGGGCCTGAGGGGGTGGAGCCAGGGGATGGGGAGACAGGAAGTGAGTCAGGACTCACTTACTTGTTCTCCTTCATTTACTTGTTCAGCGGTTTGCTCGTTTCTTCATTCATTCATTTGTTGATTAATTCCATTGCTCATTCACTTGTTTGCTCACCTGCTCACTTTCTTGACCAATCCCTCATCACTTTTCTCATGTGTCCCCTCACTCTTTCACTCATTTTTTCGTTTACCACACAACTGTCTCCTGGCCCAAGGTCAGCACCTGGTTCCAGGACTGCAGGAGGTCCGTCCCCTGTGCCTTCTGTGACTTCAGCATTCTTGAAAGGCCTTCTTGTGTGGCGTGGCCAACCCCCCTCCCACCAACTCCCTCGTCCACAACAGGACACACCTCTGCTAGTGAAGGTTCATCCTTCCTGCCCACCAGGTCTCAGGGAACAAGTTTGGAGGGACCACATTGGGCCGCCCTGCAGGGTCTGGTGGGGCATGTCCTGGGTGTCTGGGAACACCAGGTCAGGGTGAAAAGGGCACCAGCTGGAGTTGGGGGCAGTCGCTGGTGAACCACTGCCCTCCGGGGACACAGTGCCCTCCGTCGGCCTCGGGGCAGGCCCTCAGGAGACATATCTCTGGGGCAGAGGCTCCAGGCTGGGCCATCTTCCCTCTGAGACATGAGAGAAAATGGGGAGAAGTGCTGGAGTCCAGGGTGGGCAACCTACGAGACACTGGGATTTTCAAAAGGGGAATAGACCAGAAGGAGGCTCTTCCCTCTTGAGTTGGGGACCCATATTCTTGGATCCCAGGTCTTCTGGCAGTTGAGGGCAGTTATTTATAGCATGGAAGCCTTTTGTACAAAATGAGGGCCACCCAGGCTGCAGGCTGCACCGCACTCCAGGTGCGTGTTCTGCTCCTGACTGGGATCCTACTGATGTTCGCAAAAACACACAACGTGAGGAGAACAATGACTAGGTATAACTTGTGTTTCTGCCACATCTCCGCAGTGGAGCAGGTTCCAAGAGCAAGCTCCAGAGGGAGTGGGCTGACAGGGGAGAACCTAACCGGACAGCCACTGGGGTCTATCTTAAACCAGCAGGAAGAGAGCCTCAGTCTTCATGCCCTCGCCATCGAGTCTGGTGATGGAAGGGCCACACGGGCTCCCTGTGCTTCGCTGGGAACTCTCTTGATTGTCCCCAGGCTTCCTGGCTGCTGCACTGGGTCCAGGACACAGCAGGTGGGGTTGGGGTCCCCAGGGGCTGACTACTCCTAGGACCCAGGGTCCTGCCCCACACACCCGCCAGCTGTGGAGGGATGTTTCCCGAGGCCTGGGGTGTTTCCCTCTGTGATGCACTTTCTCATCAAGATGTTAACCTGCCAGCACTAAGCGCCCCTTAGGGGCTCCTGGATGGCCCAGCACCCATCCCTGCTCCAGCCAGCATCCGGATGGGGAGGTGTAGCACTTCCCCAAAGGCCCAGGAGGTGGCGCCCGTGCTCTCAGAATGAGGCCACTGCCCCCAGGGACGCGGCTGGAGTCCAGCCTGAGGCTCCTTAGTGGGCAGGCGGCCTCAAGTTACTCCACTGTTCAGTGAAACCACGCTCCTCACCTGCATAAAAGGCCCCTTCAAAGCTCACTCAGTGAGTCCGTGGAAGCTGGGCTCCTTTGTCCTGCTGTGGCTGTGGCCACCCTAGCTCTGCATCTTGTCACCTAACATCCTGGGCCCTGGCTCACGTCGGGGGTGGGAGGTGAGCTGTGTCCCCCACGCACCGGATGGCAGCTTGGGGAGGGTTCCCAAGGCTAGAACGTGGCCGGATCCTGACAGTGGAAGGCCCCCTGCCGTTCTAGGGTCCCGGGAGCTCCCAGACAACCCACCAAGTCCAGGTCAGTGTGGGGGTCAGACCCGGGCCCCTCGCTGCCCCTGGGGCCCCTGCCCCCGTCCTGCAGGTGACTGAGGAGAGGCCCCGTGGGCAGGTGGAGAAGATGCTCTGGGTGGCTGGTCTTCTGCGTTGAGGGTGGGGCTGCGCCGAGCCCGATCTCTGAAGCCCACGCGTGGTGGAGACCACGGCCGGCTCGCAGGGTGATGGGGTGCTTTCTGCGGTTGGATTCTGCACTTTGGCGCTTGCTCCAGGGGGCTGCCTCATTTCTAAGAACCCTGGCCCAGTATCATTAAAGGAGGCATTAATTTGTGTTAGCAGAGCACCAAATTGGTGAAATACGGCTGCGAACCCGGAGATGAGTACCCCTGTTGCCATGGTGACCACACCACCCTGCGTTTACCTGGAGACCCTTAGGAGCTGAGAGCATCAGGCCCCTGAGGGCCCCAAACCACGGCCTTGCTCGGACAGTGCTTCATTTCACTGTGCCCTCAGGGAGCACCCACGTTCTCAGTAAAACATCAGACAGCTAGTGAGCCCCGAGCCGAGGTGGCCCTGCACTGCTGTGCACGCCCACTGCCCACTGCAGGCCAGCTCGGGTTCAGGGACATACGTTTGCTCCCGCACGTGATTACAGGCGATGGGCACGCTCGCACATACATATGGACACACACAGACTTGGGAGAGAAAGAGTCACATTTGTGGGGAACAGGGCTCCCTAGGGCCAGCCTCTCAGAGCAGAGGAGGCCGGGAGGAGGCCAGAGTTCTAACACGCTGCGGTGAGGCATGGCAGATACTGAATCCACAGTGGCAGGGATGATCACTCAGCTCTGGGGGGCCTCTGTGCCCCCACCTCCTGGGGACTCAACACACACCTTCACCTGCCACGTGAGCTGATCCTCATCACCAACTGTGGACATCAGGGACTCGTGACCGTGATGGCCACTGGAGACTCAAACCCACAGCACTGGTGTCCCTGCCCTCCAGCCGCACCCCCAGACCCCCACAGTGCCACTCATCCGCTCCGACCCTGGTCAGGCCGCATCATCAAGACGCCCATGACCGAAGCTGCTACAGGTGGCTCTGATGCACCAAGAGGGACATCTCACAGGGTTAATAAGCCACACAAATAGTAGTTAATAAACCGAGAGGGAACGCTTGAGAGGGAGGGTGGAGGAAACTAATCAGTGGCTTGGATGGCTCAGGATAACTGTGTCTACCAGGAATATTTTCAGCGAAAACAGGAAAAGCACATTTCCAGAACTGGTGTTTTGTCAACAGTACAGCAAAACCTCAATACTTAAAATCGTATAAACTGAGTCAGGAAGCCAGCTATGGTGGGACCAACTAATGAGTGCTTCCCTGACAGAGCAGAGCCTGGATCCTGAGGGTGGATGGACCGTGTGACCTCTGCCACTGGCCATGCGGCTCCCACCTGTCCTCCCAGGACCCTGTTTGGGGTGGGGTTAGAGGGGTCTCTGGTCCCTGCAGATGTCAGACATCCTTCATCACAGCAGAAGCTGCTCAGGCACGAGGCCCTGAGGAGTTTGCCCCAGCTCCCCGCTCCTTCCTGCCTGGCTGTGCTCAAGGGAGCCCCCAACTGCACCTGGACTTAATAAAAGCCTTTGCAAGTGACACCCACAGACAGCACTCCAGGACTCCCCAGCTTGCTCTAAGAAGGTTTCACGTTCCTGCCTCCATGTTATGACTTGTGTTACTGTCTGTGAACGAAGGCCGTCTCTACCTGGCTGTCCATTCCCTGCAGGCATCTGCCATGATCGTAGTGGCTGGCTTCTTCTTCTTCAGTTGACTGGCTTGGTGATTATGCACAATATCAGCCTTCCTGCCCAGAGAAAGTGCCTTGTTTATTTTAGCAAATGTTCCTAATAGCCTTAATCTGCTGTCCAGTCAATAAGGTGCTCGTCGATTTTCATGATAAATGAAGTGTTTTCCTGCAAAAATCCAGATGAAGTGCTGTTCTCCAAGGACATAAAAGGGACACACTGTTTTCTTAACCTTTTAATCCTGTGTGTTGGGACAGCTAGAACGAGGTCATTCTCAACCACTCTGTTCACGAGCTTTCACAGTAGCTGACCTAATTCTTACACCCTTTCAGAGAAGTGGGAGCTTAGGGGCAGAATATTGGACTCTACGGGTCACCTTGGAGATACCAAGAGCCCCAGGCGGCCAGCTTTGATGGATCTGAAAACCTAAATGCTAACGTTTTCCAGGTGACCCCACTAGTGTGCTCCTTTGAACCCAAACACCAAGCCTTTAGAAAGCACTGTCTCTGGTACAAGTTGCTTTCAATGTAATAGCAGCTTCTGGGTGATGGAATGAGGCCCTCGGTCCTACCCAGGGGCTGGACGAGGGCCTGGACACAGGGGCGTGAAGGCTGGAAGCCTGGCAGCCATGGAGCTCTACGCCACATGGCCTTGGAGGTCCTTCCTTCAAGTGCACTGGGAGGTTATGTGGGGCTAGGTCAGGGAGCCAGGAGGCCAGGGATCCTGAGGCAGTTATCCAAGCAGAGGGAAAGTTGGGACTAAAATTCCCAGCACCAGCGATGGCCTCTTGCGGGAGCCTGCCCGGCCTTGATTCATGAGTTGACACGGTATACCGTGAACATGCACCTCCTGTGACCCTGGGAGGTCAGAGTGGGGAGTAGAGGCCTGGGTCAGAGCTTCTGACGGGGGTTAAGGCTGACCCACGGGCTTCATCACTTCTGGAAGGCCTGTCTTGCCATCAGTCAGTATAGTCTGACATGCCCAGTTGCCTGCAGTGGTGACTGCCCATGGTGAGTGGGTGGTGAGGAAGCTTGAGAGCGGTAGGAGAGGGGCCAGGCGGCCACAGTGCAGCCCCCCATGCTGGACAGGGCTGAGACTGGGCTTCACGCGGCTGCTGGGTTGATGGGCGCTCTGACACTGTCCTTGCTTGATGATCGTCCAGAGGATGGACACCAGTCGGGACCTCAGCCTCCACTGGCATTCCTGCTTCGAGCTCACAGAGACTGTGATCTATGCTGGGGTTTGGTCTCGTCCGTTCATTAATGAAAGCCACTGTCTCCTGGGAAGCAGGAAGTACTCTGAACATCCCCCGAACGTCCACGTCCGTTGTGTTATGGATTTCTACCAGATATCAGATGAAGAGACTTAAAGGTTTTGTGAGAGTTGGGAGAGTGCAGCCACTTGCTTTTTCAACAGGAGGCTTCATGCAGTGTCCTAAGCACACACTGGGCCCCAGGGTCATGGGAGAACTGCTGAGGGTGAGGGTAAGAGCTCCTCCTTCTCTGCAGGAGGAGCAGGAGCAGAGCCAGGGAGATGTGGACAGAGACAGGCGCTTACCCAGGTGAGCCTGCTGGCTGCCCACTGTCCACCTGCCAGAGCCCTGGGAGGCCGGGTCGTTCAGTCCTAAGGCCTGAGGTCCAGGAGCGCTGATGTCCGAGGGTTGGAGAAGATGGACTTTTCTGAACTGTTCAGCTTGGATGGCGCCCACCACATTGAAGAGGGTGGCCTTTGTCACTCAGTCCACAGATTCCAATGCTGCTTGTTTCCAGAAACACCCTCACAGATGCACCCCGGACGTCCCATTTCACCAGCTGTCTGAGCCTCCGTCAGCCCTGTCAAGTCGACACATTAACAGTTCATTTAAACTGTCATGGGAAGTTAAAATCCTAATACAAGAGAGATTAGCATAGGCAATATAATACAGATGATACAATGAGAATATGGTATAGATACATATTAGTTGTTTTATTTTTAGAGAATTCATTAATTTAACAGACATATGAAGGCCCCTGTGTTACAAGCCTTGTTTCAATTCACAAAGAGAAAAACAGCAAAACACCACGAGTAAGTTCCGAGCTGTTTGGGGGACATTCTTACAAGTTTCTGTAACTGGTTTGGTCTTCATTTGACCTTTCAAATGTAAAAGGGAGTTTTATTGTTCGTCTGAATGTCCAGTAAACTCAGTAAAGTTCAGCCATCCCATGACCATGGTCAAGAGCGGACAGAGGTCCCCCAGCGAGGGTGACCACTCAATTGCTGGGCCGGCCTTCCTCTGACTTCAGGTTTTTACCCAGAAGATGGAATGGACAGGATGTAGCTGAGTGAGGCACGTAGGCAGTTTGGGAAAGTGACCATGGCTGGTCTCAGAGGCTGCAGTGGACAGCAGTGAAGGGCACCTTGGGTTACTTTTCTGGTCATTGTCACTCTGATTAAAGCTGAACTTCAGCTCCCGAGTGAGGGCTGTGGAAATCTGGTCATGTGCTCAGTGAATTCGGTGTCAAGTGTTTTAAAGTGTCATCTCCATGTCATTTGCACAGAAACACAAAATACAAAACATACCAAGTTGTTTTCCTTCTGACCATTTGAGTCACAAGTAAGAATGTAGAAATAAATGTTTTTTCCCCCAGATTTCTACATTCTTACTTGTGTACAATGTGATGATTTGATATATGCATATATTGCAAATGACCATCACAATTCAATTAACACATCTGTCACTTCAAGTTGTAGTTCAGTCGCTAAGTCGTGTCCAACTCTTTGCAACCCCACGGACTGCAGCACACCAGGTTTCCCTGTCCTTTACCATCTTTCTGGAGCTTGCTCAAACTCATGTCCATTGAGTCGGTGATGCCATCCAACCACATCATCCTGTCGTCCCCTTCTCCTTTCACCTTCAATCTTTCCCAGAATCAAAGTCTTTTCTAATGCATCGGCTCTTTGCATTAAGTGGCCAAAGTATTGGAGCTTCAGCATCAGTCTTTGTACTTGTGAGAACATTCACGATTTACTCTCTTATCAAATTTCAAGTACACAGCACAATATTGTTCACTGCAGTCACACGCTGTACATTCGGTCCCCAGACTTATTCATGGGATAAGAGAAGTGGGTGGGCCTGTGCTGGCCTGGGGTCAAGCCCCTCATCACTGGGATTCCTGGTTCTTGTAGGTCAGGCACCTGGTGCTCAGGCACCAACTCATTCCTTGGGGTCTGCCTTTGTGCGACGTTCCTGCCGGCTGGTGATGCACCTGGCCCCCTCAGCACAGAAGGGACGTAGCTCCAGGCCCTGAAGCAGAGCGCATCACTAACCTCTGGGGGTCCTGTAAACACAGCGAGGACTAACTGAGCACAGTTACCCCCAAGGCGGCAGAGACGGGCCAGAGGAAGGCAGCAGGGATGCTGGCTGTCCCGGGATGCATCTTGCCTGAATCCCAGAGCCAAGTTAGTTTCAGCCTGGTTTGTGCTGTTCTGTGCCTACCCTGAGCCCTTCCAGTCACCCGAGGAGCCCTCCCCCCAACCCTTAACATGAACTGTGCTGTCTGGTCCACTCAGGAGCTTCCCAGAGCCTTGGAGCCAGATCAGAGGAGACCTGTGCCTCCCCCTGGCACACATGCCACAACCGGCCACGACAGGGAGTAATCTCCTGTGAGCCAGCTTCAGCTCAGTGTTCCACTGGAGAGGCGTTTTTGCAAACCATGGGTCCTGACCCACTAGGCTCACAAGATCAATTTAGTATGAAAGGAAGGAGAGATGGAGATACAAAGAAAACAGAATAGAACAGAATTAAGTGCACTGCATGTGATAAAGTATCATGTCACAGTGTTAAATGGTCGTGTGTGTGTGTGCATGTGTGTTCCTGCACATATGCACTGGATCGTAATATAAAACCTAATTAAAAGAGTTTGCGGTCACTGAGATAATGCAATACAGTTTAAGTAACGTATACATAGGGCTCTTACATCTGAATTTTTTCCCTAAAAATAAGAAGGAATTGTCCTATATACTATAAACACATTTATTTGAATTGCATTTAAAAACATTGAGCAGGATTTTTTACATCAACTTCCTTCTTTTTCTACCTTCTATCTTATTTTGTGACAATATCATCTAATATAAATAGTTTTTGGGTTTTTTTTTTTTAATTTGGCTGCATCAGGACTCAGTTGCGGCATGAGGGATCTTATTTAGAGCACACAAACTCTCTAGTTGTGGTGTGAGAGGAGAAGGGGATGACAGGATGAGAGAGTTGGATGGCATCACCGACTTGATGGACATGAGTCTGAGTGAACTCCAGGAGTTGGTGATGGACAGGGAGGCCTGGCGTGCTGCAGTTCGTGGGGTTGCAAAGAGTCGGACACGACTGAGCAACTGAACTGAGCTAATCCTCCAGTAGTTGTGGCGTGGGGACTCAGTTGCTCTGGGGCATGTGGCATCTGAGTTCCCTGACCAGGGATCAAACCTGTGCCCCCTGCATGGCAAGGCAGATTCTTAACCTCGGGGCCGCCAGGGAAGTCCTGTACGTAGGACTTAGGGTTGTAATGAGCAGACATACAGTGGGCGTGAGTCCTCGCGCGGTCAGCAGCTTTCAGCGAAGATTCACATGGTCGGGCACAGACATGAGTCCGTGTAAGATGAGGGGACAACAGACCAGACGGGGAGAGAGAGGGCCAGGTGTGGTGTGTGTGTGTGTGTGGGAGTCCTCTTAGCCCCGTTTCCTCCAGGACTTTTCATGGGTCTGAGCTGCCGCATTGGGGTGGCTGAATGAACGGCTGTTTTGCTCTTCACTGCTCCCCCCTCACTTGGTTGAACTGCCTTGTTTTTAAGTCTACTCCTCCTGGTGACGTGCTGTAAATCAGTTCTCCCTTTAAGGAAGAGCACTTTCATGATACACTCACATTACACAAGCCTGTGATTAGAGCTGTTCGGGAAGGTTCATTCTCCCTAGTTTTCTCCTCTTCTCCAGAGAGTGAGCAGCAGTCTGGAGTGGAGGGGAGGCAGCTCTGACTCAGCTCATCTTCTGTGTGGTTTGTGTTCCACAATCGGCTGCGGTGGCTGGCTGTTTGCACAGAAACTAAGGCCCTGGACAAAGTGTTGGGTGGGCGTGGAGCCCCGACCCCACTCGTGGTTCAGGATTGTCCCTCCTTGATGGATGCATGAAAAACAGTTTTTGTTTCCCAAAGATTCAGTGTTTATTTCAAAAATTAAGATCCAGCAGGAGGAATAAACATTTTCTTGTACGATTCCTTAATTCATGGTTTCTCCTCTTTGCATAGGAGAGCCCCAGGGCAAATTACTTTACCAAAAAAGAGAAAATCAAGTTTGCGGTTGCAGTGACGAGATTTGTAAAAGACACGGTTTCCTAGTGGATAAGAAGGGAATGATGAAGTCGATGAATATAGTTGAGTGATCCACGCAAGTTCCCTGAAATAGCAGACCTGGCTCAGTCGAGTAAAGTAGGATATTTAGGGCCTGAAACCTTTCAGAAATACAAATATTCTGTGAGGTGAGGTCCAGCCTAAGAGATCTGTCTTTCATGACTTGTATTCATGTGAAAAATAGAATGTCTTCTGACATACAAGAATCAAGTGATTTAAGATTAAATCCAAGCAATAAAAATTACAAAACCAGAGGCAGTGTTGAGGGGTGTAACTGATGTTAGGTTGGTCAGCCACCTTCACTTACGGACTGGACTTAATTTTCTAAAGTGACAAGGTGATGCTTAATCATCGGTCACACGTTTCCGAGAGGAATTTAGTTAGAAAGGGCAACTGCGTTCTTCCTGTTTGCTGCTACTTTCTGTCACCCTCGTCCAGGAGCCAGTCTGCATCAGGGGTGACCATTAGGATGTGTGCGACCCACGATCAGCGGCAGGTAGACGACGGGCTGAGCTTCTGAAATGGCTGGAGGAGCCACTTGAGCCCTGTGGGTCTATGTGTCCCGTCACCGGAGCCCACAGTCTCAGCAGTTGGAGCTGGGGAGCTCGTGGGCGCAGTGACCAGCTTACCGTTGGTGTTCCACGTTCCCTGCACTGAGGTGTGCCAGGTCTCTGCATTTGAGGTGGAGGACTGGGTTCTCGTGTTGAGGCCAAGGTCACTCTGTGCTCTGCGGTCTGGAGGCTTCATTGTCGTTTTGTCACTTTTGCTGGGAGCCTGGGGTTCCCCGAGGTGATGAGCTTGTCAGCAAGGCTGCGGTCCTATTTTATGCTCAAGGCCGGGGAAGGGCTGAACCCTCACATGGCGCTGCGGGGGCAACAGACAGTGTCAAGCAGACTCTGACGGTGCCTCCACCCAGGAGGCAGCCTCGGGGGCTCAGGTCTTCCCTCGGGGGCAGCATTCACAGAGCATCCGGGCCTAGTTTGATCCTCACCAGGACCCCATGAGAAAGGCAAGTGGCCACCCTCATCTCATTCCCCAGGGGCTGATGCCCAGAGGGCACATGTCTTTGCCAGAACCTTAGAGATAGGGCTTAAGTCCACTCCGACAGGACCTGCAGTGTTTCCCCATTGTCAGGTATAACTCAGTTGTGTAACTGCACCCCGCAAGGCCGAGCAGCCGAAGGACACACCCGGAGGGCACACCTGGAGGGCAAGGCAATGGCTGCTTCCACCGAGGTGCCCTGGCTCTGGTGCCTGGGACTGAGTGTCACCAGTGGGAATGTGCAAAGGAAAGGAAGGAGCATAATATTCCACCCATGTTTCTCCACCCTAACCACTCACACACCCACTCTTACAGGCCACTGAAAGCTCCGGCTGCCACCTGAGCTGATGTGCACCCCCATCTCTTCGTGGGCAACGTTCCAGACCCTCTCTCCCCTCCAGATTGTCTTGGGGCTGCTGAGATCCCCATGGCTTCCTCTGCTCTCGATTCTGACTCTCAAATCACAATGGGCGTGGAGACACCACCATGGATGCTTCCACGTCCACATGGAAGGCTTGGAAGCCATTGGCCATCTCCCAATCCTGTCAAACCCAAGGCAGGCGTGGTTGGCAGCGCCAGGAAGATCTCAAGCTGTTCCTGCTGGAAACAGAACCACCTGAGAGAAGACGCCACCAACCGTGACAGCTTCTGAAGTGTGGGGTGGAAACTTCCCCTCCTTCTGTAGATTTTTACGTAATTCAGTCTCTGAGTTTTACGTAAATCTTCCATTCAAATCCCATTTCTGAAGGCCTGAGGCACCTGTCTACACAGCAGCATAAATTCCACTTCCCCAGGGCTCTGTTGGCACAGCGGTGTAAACACAGTCACTGCATTGGGAGCCCACACGTTGAGAAGGCCTGTGTGTCCCTGTCTCACACAAGGTGCTACCAACACCGTCTGGATCGCCCATGGTTTGGTTATTTTTCTTACTTGTACTTGATGACATCTTTAACATCATGGTTTCATTCTTGCTTTGCTGCACTTTAAGTTTTCATAAACTCTGAAGTTGTATTTTTCATAAGATATTTACAGAAGCCTACAACATATATCAATTTAGATCCCCAAATAGGACATGTGCCATATATTCAAAGGAAAGATATGCAAAGCAGGAAGTAAAATTTAGACTCACTATGGTCAGTGGCTGCAAAGAATATAATCAATCTGATTTCGGTGTTGACCATCTGGTAATGTCCATGTGTAGAGTCTTCTCTTGTGTTGTTGGAAGAGGGTGTTTGCTATGACCAGTGCATTCTCTTGGCAAAACTCTATTAGCCTTTGCCCTGCTTCATTCCGTATTCCAAGGCCAAATCTGCCTGTTACTCCAGGTGTTTCTTGACTTCCTACTTTTGCATTCCAGTCCCTTATAATGAAAATGACAAAGATGGAGAAGCTCTATACAGTCAACAAAAAACAAGACCAGGAGCTGACTGTGGCTCAGATCATGAATTCCTTATTGCCAAATTCAGACTTAAATTGAAGAAAGTAGGGAAACCACTAGACCATTCAGGTATGACCTAAATCAAATCCCTTATGATTATACAGTGGAAGTGAGAAATAGATTTAAGGAACTAGATCTGATAGATAGAGTTCCTGATGAACTATGGACGGAGGTTTGTGACATTGTACAGGAGACAGGGATCAAGACCATCCCCATGGAAAAGAAATGCAAAAAAGCAAAATGGCTGTCTGGGGAGGACTTACAAATAGCTGTGAAAAGAAGAGAAGTGAAAAGCAAAGGAGAAAAGGAAAGATATAAACATCTGAATGCAGAATTCCAAAGAATAGCAACAAGAGACAAGAAAGCCTTCCTCAGCGATCAATTGCAAAGAAATAGAGGAAAACAACAGAATCAGATCA
This sequence comes from Tragelaphus eurycerus, assembly GCA_935064755.1. Lineage (NCBI taxonomy): Eukaryota > Metazoa > Chordata > Mammalia > Artiodactyla > Bovidae > Tragelaphus > Tragelaphus eurycerus. The sequence continues at coordinate 18,481 of CAKXYN010000569.1, forward strand.
GATCAGATCAGTTGCTCAGTCGTGTCTGACTCTTTGCGACCCCATGAACTGCAGCACGCCAGGCCTCCCTGTCCATCACCAGCTCCCAGAGGTCACTCAGACTCACATCCATCGAGTCAGTGATGCCATCCAGCCATCTCATCCTCTGTCGTCCCCTTCTCCTCCTGCCCCCAATCCCTCCCAGCATCAGAGTCTTCTCCAATGAGTCAACTCTTCGCATGAGGTGGCCAAAATACTGGAGTTTTAGCTTGAGCATCATTCCTTCCAAAGAAATTCCAGGATTGATCTCCTTCAGAATGGACTGGTTGGATCTCCTTGCAGTCCAAGGGACTCTCAAGAGTCTTCTCCAACACCACAGTTCAAAAGCATCAATTCTTCGGTGCTCAGCCTTCTTCACAGTCCAGCTCTCACATCCATACATGACCACAGGAAAGACCATAGCCTTGACTAGGCGAACCTTTGTTGGCAAAGTGATGTCTCTGCTTTTGAATATGCTATCTAGGTTGGTCATAACTTTCCTTCCAAGGAGTAAGCGTCTTTTAATTTCATGGCTGCAGTCACCATCTGCAGTGATTTTGGAGCCCAGAAGAATAGGAAAGACTAGAGATCTTTTCAAGAAAATTAGAGATACCAAGGGAACATTTCATGCAAAGATGGGCTCGATAAAGGACAGAAATGGTATGGACCTAACAGAAGCAGAAGAGATTAAGAAGAGATGGCAAGAATACACAGAAGAACTATACAAAAAGATCTTCATGACCCAGATAATCATGATGGTGTGATCACTGACTTAGAGCCAGACATCCTGGAATGGGAGGTCAAGTCGGCGTTAGAAAGCATCAATACAAACAAAGCTAGTGGAGGTGATGGAATTCCAGTTGAGCTATTTCAAATCCTGAAAGATGATGCTGTGAAAGTGATGCATTCAATATGCCAGCAAATTTGGAAAACTCAGCAGTGGCCACAGGACTGGAAAAAGTCAGTTTCATTCCAATCCCAAAGAAAGGCAATGCCAAAGAATGCTCAAACTACCGCACAATTGCACTCATCTCACACACTAGTCGGGGAAGGCAATGGCACCCCACCCCAGTACTTTTGCCTGGAAAATCCCATGGACGGAGGATCCTGCTAGGCTGCACTCCATGGGATTGCTAAGAGTCAGACACTTTCACTTTTCACTTTCATGCATTGGAGAAGGAAATGGCAACCCACTCCAGTGTTCTTGCCTGGAGAATCCCAGGGACGGGGGAGCTTGGTGAGCTTCCGTCTATGGGGTCGCACAGAGTCGGACACGACTGAAGCGACTTAGCAGCAGCACACACTAGTAAAGTAATGCTCAAAATTCTCCAAGCCAGGCTTCAGCAATATGTGAAACGTGAACTTCTTGATGTTCAAGCTGGTTTTAGAAAAGGCAGAGGAACCAGAGATCAAATTGCCAACATCTGCTGGATCATCGAAAAAGCAAGAGAGTTCCAGAAAAACATCTATTTCTGCTTTATTGACTATGCCAAAGCCTTTGACTGTGTGGATCACAATACACTGTGGAAAATTCTGAAAGAGATGGGAATACCAGACCACCTGACCTGCCTCTTGAGAAATTTGTATGCAGGTCAGTAAGCAACAGTTAGAACTGGACATGGAACAACAGACTGGTTCCAAATAGGAAAAGGAGTACGTCAAGGCTGTATATTGTCACCCTGCTTATTTAACTTATATGCAGAGTACATCATGAGAAACTCTGGACTGGAAGAAACACAAGTTGGAGTTAAGATTGCCGGGAGAAATATCAATAACCTCAGATATGGAGATGACACCACCCTTATGGCAGTAAGTGAAGAGGAACTAAAAAGCCTCTTGATGAAGGTGAAAGAGGAGAATGAAAAGGTTGGCTTAAAACTCAACATTCAGAAAATGAAGATCATGGCATCTGGTCCCATCACTTCATGGCAGATAGATGGGGAAACAGTGGAAAGTGTCAGACTTTATTTTTTTGGGCTCCAAAATCACTGCAGATGGTGACTGCAGCCATGAAATTAAAAGATGCTTACTTCTTGAAAGAAAAGTTATGACCAACCTAGATAGCATATTCAAAAGCAGAGACATTACTCTGCCAACAAAGGTCTGTCTAGTCGAGGCTATGGTTTTTCCAGTGGTCATAAAGAAAGCTGAGCGCCGAAGAATTGATGCTTTTGAACTGTGGTGTTGGAGAAGACTCTTGAGAGTCCCTTGGACTTCAAGGAGATCCAACCAGTCCATTGTGAAGGAGATCAGCCCTGGGATTTCTTTGGAAGGAATGATGCTAAAGCTGAAACTCCAATACTTTGGCCACCTCATTCGAAGAGTTGACTCATTGGAAAAGACTGTGATGCTGGGAAAGATTGGGAGCAGGGGAAGGGGCCGACAGAGGATGAGACGGCTAGATGACATCACTGACTCGATGGACATGAGTCTGAGTGAACTCCGGAAGTTGGTGATGGACAGGAAGGCCTGTGTGCTGTGATTCATGGGGTTGCAAAGAGTCGGACATGACTGAGCGACTGAACTGAACTGACTGATGGTCAGTGGAGGAAATGTAAAGAAGGGCTCCATGGGGCATCTCTAGGCATGCTTGTGCACACTTCAGCATCCATGGCCCAGCGACAGCTGCTCCAGGGTCAGGTGGCCTTCGCTGTCAAAAGACAGTTGTCTGCAAAGTCATGACATCATGTTGATAGAAAATGCACACTTTTCGTAGTCCTTTCTGGGTGTTCACTTCAGTTTTATGCTAAACAAACTGAGACACTTTGACTCTGCAAATATTACTGTTGGATTTCAATCTCTTAGAAACAGTTTTCTGTTGCATTTCTGCTGAAAATATCCTGCACTTTCTCAGGCTGAGCACAGTCACGCCCCACATGTGAACTTTGGGAGATCGATCAGGGGAGACTCAATTGGAAAGTGCACACAACAGCAAAAAGAGTTCCCCGTCTGCAAGAACGTTTACGGGCCCTTCACGGAAGGCCGCAGATCTAAAGTAGTGAGAGCAAAGCACGTGCAGTGACCCTTTGGACCAAAAAATCCAACAACAAACAACTTTGGCCATCAGTGATAACTTGGTTAAAAATGTCTGTAGTGTTCTATTTTTTTTTTTTTTTTGAAGTTACTTTACACTGGTCAGAATGATCATTATTAAAAATCTACATGTAACAAATGCTGGGCAGGGTGTGCAGAGAATGAAACCCTCAGCAGGTGGGGATGTAGATTGGTGCAGTCACTGTGGAGAACAGTATGGAGTTTCCTTAACTGGGCGCACATCCGGAAAAGAGGAGGAAAACTCTAATTTGAAAAGATACACACACTCAGTGTTCACAGCTGCACTACTTACAACAGCCAGGACGTGGAAGCAACCTAAGTGTCCATCGACAGATGAGTGGATAAAGAGGATGTCATATGTATGTACAATGGAATATTATGCAGCCATAAAGAAGAATGCCATTTACAGCAAGAAGGATGGACCTAGAGATTATCATTACCTAAGTGAATTAAGTCAGAGAGAAATATCATATATCACTTATATATAGAAACTAAAAAAAATTGATACAAATGAATTTATTCACAAAACAGAAATAGACTCATAGACATAGAAAACAAACTTATAGTTACCAAAGGGGAAATGTAGTGGGGAGGGATAAATTAGGAGTCTGGGATTAACAGATACACACTACTATATATAAAATAGGTAAACAACAAGGACCTACTATATAGCAGAAGAACCTATATTTAATATCTTGAAATAACCTATAATGGAAAAAAATATGAAAAAGAACACAGGGACATCCTTAGCAGTCCAGTGGTAAGACTCCATGCTCCCAATGCAGGGGGTCCAGGTTCAATCCCTGGTCAGGGAACTAGATCCTATATGCCACAACTAAGATCCAGTGAAGTCAAATAAATAAATAAATATTTTTAAAAGGAAAAAGAACATATATGCATTTGTAATACTCAACCACCGTGTTATATACCTGAAGCTAATGTAAAATTGTAAATCAACTATACTTTAATTTAAAAAATTAACATTTAAAAACTACTTTAAAGAGAATTATTGGTCTGTTTTCTTTTTCATATCAGTTTATAATTAGGGATAACAGCTCTCACATCTGTGATTAATCCGATATTGAGGAGTTGTGACTTCTCATCTGAACAGTTGCTGACATCTTTCCTTGAGTATCTCCGGTCATGCCACAGAGCAGAAACAAAAGTCAGTGCTCAGGTAATAGGCCTGACTGTCTGCCTGTCTACCTATCTGATCACCTATTGGGCTTCCCTGGTGGCTCCGTGATAAAGAATCTGTCTGCAATGCAGGAGCACAGGAGACATGGGTTCAATCCCTGGGTTGGGAAGAGCCCCTGGAGGAGCGTCATGGCAACCCATTCCAGTAATCTGGCTGGAGAATCCCATGGACAGAGGAGCCTGGTGGGCTATGGGCCACAGGGTTGCAAAGAGTCAGACGTGACTGAAGCAACTTAGCAGGCACTCAGTCATCTATTATCTCTCTATTGATTGGCAGTCTATTTTCTCTCTCATCTATGTGTCTATCGTGTCTGTCATCTGTTGTCTAGTACCTTGTATCTATCATCTATCATTGTCACCTATTATCTATCATCTATTTATCATCTCTATCATTGGAAAAGACTCTGATGCTGGTAGGGATTGGGGGCAGGAGAAGGGGACGACAGAGGATGAGACGGCTGGATGGCATCACTGACTCGATGGACGTGAGTCTGAATGAACTCCGAGAGTTGGTGATGGACAGGGAGGCCTGGCGTGCTGCGATTCATGGGTTCGCAAAGAGTCGGACACGACTGAGCGACTGAACTGAGCTGAACTGATATATAATCTATCACCTACCTATTATCCCTGTGCCCATCACCTATCTCTGTCATCTATCTACATACCATCTTTCCTATTTCTCCATCTTTCCATGAACCCAGCTCTTCAACTTTTTCTGCTGCAGAGAACTTGGTTCCTTTACTGCTTTGATTATAAGGAGGAAGCAGGTGTGAGAGAAGTTGGTGGGTACAGAAGAGCTGAAGGCTGCACAGCTAGGATTGGAGTTGAGGTCTCTGGGCTCAATCATGCCACTTTTCCTCAGGTCAAACAAAATGACATGAGTACTTCTGTTTTTCTGAGACTTGGATTTTCAGTAAGCTACATGCAGATAAGGAAGGCCCTTAATCCTCTTTCCATATTAAAGACTGATTTGGAATGGGGAAGCAATGGTCTACTCTTAGCTGTTCACATCCAGAAATTTTTCAAAAAATGCCAGAAGAATAGTATCCTTTACTGTTGCAAGCATGTACTTTCATCATCAAATAGCCTGCCTATGTGCTGCTGGTTACACAGAACAATCTCTCTCGCCTCTTTTGTTATCTTGAGTTGCTTCTATTATTTTTTTAAAGAGGTCAAATGTTATTTAGCAATTTATTCTCTAGGAGAAAGTTTCACCGTATTCTCTTCTTACTGAGTTTTAAAATAATTTTGCAACATTTCCTGTTGCCTATGGATTGAGAGCAACACGCACACCATCTGCTTGGTGACAATGATGGAAACTTTGTACCACTGACCACAGGACACAAACGTTCACCCAAGAGACCTGATCGTGTAGGTGGGAGCAGGTGGCACCCCCTCCAGGCAGTTCCTGTGGCCTCACTCCAGCACTGAGACACCCTGACCACTACTTCCTCTGGCCATTCACGGTGGACAGGCCAAAGCTGAGCTCATTCTTGTGGCCAAAAACCCCTGAAGTGTAGTGTGTGGCCTCTGAGTGCGTGGCCCTCTCACTCACCATCTAACCCTGCAGACAGATGCCAAAGGGAGGACGGGCCAGGATCCTGGGCCAGGGGGGTGAGGCAGGCCCGTCCCCTGAGCTCCGGGCTGGGGATCCATCCCTCTGTCCCAGAGCACTTTTCCTGTCCTCGCTCTGCACTCTCGACATCATTAGCATCACAGAGACAATGAGCAAACTCTCTCCTCTTCCAGTTCAGAGGCTGTTTCGGAGATGAGTGAGGCTGAGCAGCTTGTGAGTAAGAATCGGCTCTGGATCTGAGCCCTGGTATGTCTACAGCCTGCTTCCCACTATGGACGTCAAGGGAGGCCCTGATGGACCGGAGGTTACTGGAGCAAGCAGCCTCGCGGAGGTCACTGGTCCTCTCTTTTCTCCTAATAACCCGTCCCTTGCCCCACGTGGCTGCAGAGTTACCACACACCTGCCTCCTTTCTTGTTCAATAAAGTAAGCAGGGACTTCACAGGACTCCGGGCTTCTGGCAGGCAGGGCTCGCAGACGGGGTACTTCCCCCAACTAGAGGGGCTCCAGGGAAGGAACAGAGAAGAACCAGCATGGCTGGTCTGAGTGTCCACCTCACACAGCAGCACCCCCTCACCCGAGCATCTCCTGCTGCCTGGGAGCAGGGCAGGAGCTGGGAAAATGGGTGGAGGGCACCAGGCTCCAGGCAGAATAAAGCTTGCCTTCCTTCCCCTCCGCCAGGATTCTCCAGTTCTGCTTTCACGGTTATCTCTGAGAGCTCTCAGTCCCACTCAGTAGTTCAAGGTGACACATGCTAGACCTTGGGCCACAGGGGTCATCTTAGAAAACAGATGTGGTGCGGACCTGCTCTCCATCACAGTGGGAGGGGCCCTGGGACCCCGGAGCCCCTACTCTACTGGGTGTGTGTGATGCCTGTGTTCTCCGCCAGGCCGGGCCGGAATGCCAAGCACAGAGCTGTGTCAGGCCGGCGTCAGGCGGCCCTGTCCCTCCCAGCACCCGCAGGCCTCGGCCAGGCTTCCCTCCCCTCCCCACTGCCCCCTCCCTAAGGAGGCCTCGCCTTCCATCTCTGCACCACGTCTCCCAAGGGATCGAGGAAGGAGAAGCCATTGCTGGTTCCCCATCCTTAACACTTCACACCTGTTCCCATATTCCGCCCTCAGTGTGACACAAACCTGGTTCTACAGACAACAGCGTAAGTCTTGTGCCAACCAAGCAGGTCCTGGAAGACTGGCTGCCTTCGAGTCCGCGGGTGGAGCTGCCTGACAGAAAGCACGGTCCCCAGCCCCTTGCCCCACGTGGTCCAGGCCTCGCTGCTCTTGGTCCTCTCAGGTATGTGTTCTGCGCTCAGGCAGGCATTTCATTTCCACCTCCATGGAAGCTGCTGGCCATGGCCCAGAGAAGGGGGGCGCCCCAGCAGGTCACCTGGACGGGTTGGGCCAGGCCCTCCACTCAGGGATTTCTCTCACATCTCTCACAGGGATTTCCTCCTTGGGGACATCTAGAAAACACACACAGTTATGAGGAAGGTAGTGAATGGCACTCACCACCCACCAGCAACCTCTGATCCATGACGTGGGGGCTTTTCCTTTCCAGGTTATGGTCACTTGTGTACACTGCATATTGAACGTGATCTGGTTCATACCACAATGCGAGGACTGCCCTGTGTTTCATTTGAGGGGAGGAAAAAGTGCCTTTTCCTACTAGTCTCTGGGGTTCCATGAACTGAACTGGCACAAGACAGACTGGCAGGAGAAAACCACACTCATTTAGTGTAAGTTTTATTGATACAAGTATTTTTTGGCATGCATGGGCAGGGGAGCTTCACAGGAAAGAAATAAAAACCCAAAAAAGTGGTTGGTCTCAGAGACTTCTATACTCTTAACAAAGGGCAATAAGTGGTGAGAAGTGGGGTGGGCTTCCAGGGATAGGACATCGTGAGCAGGTAAACATAGGGGGAATTGCGGACAGTATGAGCCCTTGTAGTAAGTCTTGTTTGTGAGGACGCATCTCAGTGCCAACTTTGTCTTCTTCTCGGTTAGCCCACCCCCCCACCCAGAGCAGGAATCTATGACATCTCATGTTCAGAAGCTCTGCCTCGAGTCAGAGGAGGGGAGGCTCTTGGAAAGCTGTCTTTTGCACCTGCTGACTCCCAACCACCTTCAGCTCACAACGGCACACGTGCCAGAGCAGCATGTCCCAGGGCCATCTCCACACTCCCTTCACATCCCAGACATGGGCGGGTCCACACGGAGAACCCAGACTGAGACAAACAATGTGTGCCGTTGAGGGCAAGCATAACCTTTCTGGTCTCAGTTCACTTGGTCCTGGAATCAAGGCAGAAGCTGTAATAATACAGTTGACCCTTGAACAACGTAGGTGTGAACCATGGGGTCCACTTACACAGGGACTTTTTCAATAAAAAAGCACTAAGACCACACGATCCAAGGTTGGTTGAATCCGGGGATTGGAAGCAAGGATTCAGTGGTCCGGCTATAAGGTGAGAGGTGGGTTTCCATGGCTCGGGGTCCGTGTTCTTCCAGGGTCACTGGCAGGGCTCCAGCCTTCCTGGCCCCACGGGAACCACTCTATCTCCTCGGCCTCCTTAGGGGGTGACAGTCGCCGTCCTCATTTTCCTGAGAAGACAGATGAGCCTTGAGAGCCTGGTATTGGCTGAGGCCCCTGGGTGAGCAGCCGGGGGGTATGGGAGCCAAGCCTGGTTCCAGCTCACATGTTCTGGACCACAGCACTGATGTGACCCCCTCTGGCAACTTCTGATCTAACCCCAAACTATAGAGAGATTCCAATGGTCCTGTCTGTATGCTAGGTGACACGTGGGTGCCTTTCAGGCAACAAGGTAATCTGGGACAGCAGCCTGTCCCTTTGTCTAGTTTTCCATCCAAATCTGAACAATCAGACAGGAGTCTCTCATGAAGGCACAGAATAAACTCAGAAAGGCAAAACCATGGGTTCAAAATGCACTATTTTTAAACAAAGGATAAACTCACAGGGCCCACAGGAAAGGTCAGATCTACAGAGCCAGACCAGTATCTGTTCAACTGTGCTGAATGAAAGATGATTTGGCCAAGGGACCAGGGAGAGACCTTTTATTTGATCTGATCTTATACAAACATTTCTGCGCTCAGAGTGAGAGGGATGGTTCCAGAGCCGTATCACAATCATCACGCGCGTCTGCTCCAAATGTCGTGCTTTGGACCCTGACTTACATTCACAGTGATAACCAGGGCTTAGTCTGTATTGGAGGCACACAGCTGTGGGCACATGCCTGCCGGTCTGCTTAGGTGGCAGTTTTAATTGTTCACACCAGGGTTTGCAAATAGAGAAGACGTGGATCAAGGCTCTGCAGTGGAGGGCTATTAGAACCTGCTGGGACAGTTGGTGGTTTTAAACAGACATCATCTTCAGAAGGAAGGCTGGTGCATCAGCAAGGCAGCCAGGTGCTTGCGGAAAGTCTCAGGGCGCACAGAGAGCCCAAGACGAAGCCCAAGCAGCCTGGTCTCCACTGAGCTGCCATCCCCGCACGCAAGTGTCCTCAGCTGTGGTTCAGGGTCAGCATCGTGATAGGGGCCTTGGTTCTTCTCACTCACAAGCAGTGTGCTCCCAAGTTCAGCCGGGAATGGAAAACTGGCCTCTGGAGAGCCTCGGGCCAGCACAGCTGGGTAAGACGATCAGCCTTTCAACAGCAGGACGCAGAATACTGTACTCATCGTAGAATGGTTTTATTTATCTGGCATTTCAGGGGCCTATTCACGAGGAGACACTGGGTGTGCTTTAAGCAAAGACAGCTACGTAGGACACTGAAATAGACTCAGGCACTGAGCAATGTTCTCTTAGAGGTTTGCCTACTTGCCAGTTACAAAAATAATTTTGACAAGTTTAAAATGGGCCTTATTCCCAGAATCCCAGCTTTTTCTATTTGCAGCAGTTAATACTTGACCTGGATTCCCAGTGAGGGTTAATATTCACAAGTTCATTATTTGGCAAAATGCTATTAGGCTGCCATTGCATGTTCACAGGACAGGAGAGTTTGGTGAGGTGGCTCCTTTCTGGATGAGGAAGTGCGTTCTTATTTTCTGATTAGAACGTGGAAAATTCTAAACATCTCTCCTTCAAAGACCACTTCCTCCCTGAGATTTTAAGTCACTGGGATTTTACTGTCAAGGTCTGGCTGCAGCCTGACACTGGATTTGTTCTCAAAACCATTTCTTATGTGGCCACTCGGTGTAGCCTGGTTAAGAAATTTAAACACTACTCACTGAGCGAGCCTCTGGAGGGAAATGTCTTATTTTAATGAGCCCCTCGGGAGATGAGAGCCGCACGCTGCCTAACGGGGATTTTGTATTACGCTTCGTGCTAAAAATAGCACATGGCACACTGGCTACCATCAATGTTAGTGCAATCACGGTGATCACAGTGTGACCCCTTAGAAATGGCAAAGTTTCATTAGGTGAAAGCAAAACTCATATTTCCTTTAAATATTCCCTTCTGTGCACACGGGAGCAAGAATAACCCTGCTAACTGGGAGTCAGAGCTCCTCTGGCTGGCTCGTGCCGTGGCTTCTTCTGCTTCTTCCTTGTTACCTCTGGCAGTTCCATTTACTAAGCACAATCTGGGATAGAAAGGGGCTGGTTGAAAGTGAAAGCCGCTCAGCTGTGTCTGACTCTTTGTGACCCCATGGACTGTACAGTCCATGGAATTCTCCAGACTAGAATACTGGAATGGGTAGCCTTTCCCTTCTCCAGGGGATCTTCCCAACCCAGGGATCAAACCCAGGCCTCCTGCATTGCAGGCGGATTCTTTACTAGCTGAGCCACAAGGCAAACCCAAGAACACTGGAGTGGGTAGCCTATCCTTCTCCAGTGGATCTTCCTGACCCAGGAATTGAATAGGGGTCTCTTGTATTGCTGAAGAAGGCAAGGGCACCCCACTCCAGTACTCCTGCCTGGAAAATCCCATGGATGGAGGAGCCTGGTAGGCTGCAGTCCTTGGGGTTGCTGAGGGTCGGACACGACTTAAGCGACTTCACTTTGACTTTTCACTTTCATGCGTTGGAGAAGGAAATGGCAACTCACTCCAGTGTTCTTGCCTGGAGAATCCCAGGGACGAGGAAGCCTAGTGGGCTGCCGTCTATGGGGTCACACAGAGACGGACACAACTGAAGTGACTTAGCAGCAGCAGCTCTTGTATTGCAGGCAGATTCTTTACCAACTGAGCTATCAGGGAAGCCTAGCCTGGAGAAGCACGTGACTGAGCAACTGAACTGAACTGATGGGTGACATGGAGTGTCTCATTTGCATAAGAGCAGAGATTTTTCAAGGGGTGCGCTGTGAAGCGTTGCCATTCCATCCATGGGGATCGACATGCCAAGCCCCCATGGGCCATGGTGAATGATAAGCAAGCCCATCTGTAAACCCATCAGATTGCACTCAAAGAGTGAAGGAACAGGACGCACCAGGCTACAGCCCAAGGTCTGAGGTGGTCGGGGGCCGTCATTTACTCAAGCAGAGCAGATTTTTTCCTGTGGCAGTGCTTCCACATGTTAGTGACCCTTCATACTGCTGAAACAGAGCAGGACTCTACGGTGTTTGTCTGCCCACCCCTCCGTGACCTCAGCCTGCCTTTGTCTGTGGACAAACTTTAGCCAAAGAATAAGTTTAATCAGAGAAGTGACAAGATGCAGAAAGAAAGGAGAACAGTCAAAGGAGACGGAATAATAATTAAGCACAGTAAAGGATCTTTAGTTTCTACTCAAGGGCTATAGGTAATAGTCTGAGCCACATTCTGTGAGCTGTCTTGTAGACACTGAAACCCCCACCAGGCAGAAGGCGTTAACTACACGACTGGACTGCAATCACAATACGAGCTGCCACAGTTCCGAGAATTTGCCTCAAAGAAATGGAAACAAACCAATCCTGGAACTGAAGACTGACTGTACCTAGAGCAATCACGATGACACTGGTCAGACCACTGATGACCAACTTCAAGTTGACTGTCTGAGCAGACTGCTGTTTCTGCATGGAGCCCCCTCTCTCTGTCTTTAAAAGCTCTTGCTCATTGACTGTTGGTGGGGTGGGTAGAGGGTGTCAGCCTTTGGATAGGCAGGTTGCCAGCATTCAAAATAGAGTGAACTTTCCAATGCACCAACCTGGCCTCTTACTGGCCTTTGAGTGGCGAGCAGCCCCTTTGGGTGTCACCACTAATGATTTTGCAGCATAAGAAGAGATACAGAGCCTTCCTGGCATGTGAACTATCCTGTAAATCAGACGATTCCTTGTCACAGTTCTTTGTTGCCACATCTCACACAAGTTTCACTGATGACCGGAAGAAGCAGAAGTGCTGCTGGCACTCGTGGGTGAATCAGGGCCGGCTGTGGCACCCTTTGCAATGTTTCCGAGAAGGCTTCTTGGCTATCTTGCAGGAGCAACTGTTTGCGAGCATCTGGGGACAGGCTGCAGAAAGGAAGGGAGAAAGAAAGCACACGCTAGAAAGGACCACTTTGTGCAAAAGTGAACACTTGGTAAGAGGCCAAAATTAGTCAGAGGGCTTACTCTCCTATGACTGGCATCTCCTGCTTGACTGCTCATGACTTTCATAAAAGGGTTGAGAGCCTGTATCCTTCCATTGTTTTAATATTGTAAGGGAAGAATGCCATTTGCACTTCTTCTCTCTTCACATTAACATCTTAAGTATTAGACAATAGGATGAAAGGGAATGAAAGACTTTTGAATTATTAATGGATGCTCTTAGCTTAATGTGTATATGATATCTGAAGAATAGTTATGAGGATAATATTTGCTTGTAATAAATTCCCACTTAAAAGAATTATTGTTAAAATAGGCATGAGATACAATTCAAATAATATTATTGTAAGAAACTGTTATAAAATAAAACATTTCTTAAGCCTCAACTCTGTTACATGTTGATTATCCAACCCACCCTCCTTCTTCTCTCCTCTCTTGTACAAGGGAAGAAAAACCCCAGGGTTGGAGAAGAATCTGATCATTACGGCAAGTTAAATTGAAGCTATCTAAAGCTGATAAAAGCTCTTCTTTGATATAAAGCTTCTATAAAGTCTTTTGCTTCCAGTTGGCCTTGGGGGGTGATCTCAGTGTGGTAAGATTCTTTGGTGCTTCACTGATTAAATCTCTTTTTGTTAGGGTCCTTCAACCTAAACAAAATTTTGCCTCACACCGTCCTTCTGCAGTGTGTGTTTATCTGCAGTGTTTCTCGGGCACACCTGTGTTATCTCCCTCCTTTTGCAGATACCTGAAGGCTCTTCATTTTTATTAATGCGTAAAGAAGATGAGACTCTCCACAGATAAGTACACAAAGAAATACATTCTTTTGCATCCTTCACATTCTTATTTTTAAGAATGTATTTTTTTGTGTTCTCTTTGGAATTAGCCTTTTACTAAAACTTTTAGGGGAACACTTTTGCATCAACTCTTCCATGAAAACCCCACCTTTTATTTCCAATGAATACAAAGGACAAAACTGCCCTAGTGAATAAATTACATCGTGAGTCAATGATTGCTGCAAAATGTGTCACATTGCTTCACTTGCTCTATGAATTCTCTAAGGGCTTCCCTAGTGGCTCAAAGGTAAAGAATCTGTCTGCTAATGCTGGAAATGCAGGTTCAATTCCTGGGTTGGGAAGATGCCCTGGAGAAGGAAATGGCAACCCACTCCAGTATTCTTGCCTGGTAAATCCCACTGACAGAGGAGCCTGGCGGGCGATAGTCCATGGAGTCGCCAAAGACTTAGACATGGCTTAACAACCAAACAACAACTATGGTGAATCTCTAAACACAAAGCTATACCAGGGATGACAGTATTAATAACATGCACAGTATCCTATCTCTGTATAGTGCCTGATCTTTGCAGTTCTCCTTTTCTTGTTCTTACTTCAGTTTGATTTTACAACCAGTTAACATGGTTTATGGGGAAGGCAATGGCACCCCACCCCAGTACTTTTGCCTGGAAAATCCCATGGATGGAGGATCCTAGTAGGCTCTAGTCCATGGGGTCGCACAGAGTTGGACACAACTTAGCAGCAGCAGCAGCAACATGGTTTAGGGCTTTGTTGATCCTGATTCACAGGAGAAGGAAGTGAAGTCCAAGGAGAAATCTACCCAAGGTCACAGCCTGAGTCCACGGTGGGGCCAGGCTGGACAGTGGCTCCCGGGGTATCCTCACTTTGTCTTCTTAGAGTGATGCGGAAAACTCAGCCTCTTTGCAGCGTGCTGAATCGAAGCTCAGAGACAGAGGTTGGTGAAGTAGAAAAGAAGAGCTTTAATGCTTTGCCAGGCAAAGTGGGCCACAATGAGTTCCTGCCCCCACAAAATTATGCATCCCCACCCAGGACGATATGATAAGAAGTTTTATAGCCAGGGTTCAAGTGGAGGGGGTGGCTGACAAGATCAGGGGGTGTGCTGGGCTTGTGCTCCTCTCATCTGGTCTCAGGTCACCTTCTTCATGAGCTTCTCTAGTTCTTTTAATTTTGCCTTAGGTGGTTTCTTGGCTGTTGTTGTTCAGTTGCAAAGTCATGTCTGTCTTTGTTTCCTGTTCTTCATTATCTCCCAGAGCTTGCTCAAACTCACATCCATTGAGTCAGTGATGCCATCCAACCGTCTCATCCTCAGTCTCCCCTTTCTCTTCTTGCCCTCAATCTTTCTTATCATCACGGTCTTTTCCAATGAGTTCACTCTTTGCATCAGATGGCCAGAGTATTGGAGCTTCAGCAGTGAATTTTTAAGGTTGATGTTTCTTGAACCCCATGAACAGTATGAAAAAGCAGTGGTTTCTAGACTGCTCCTCTTTGAATTAGCAACTGTTGGAATCAGCCTTTTGGAACTCAGGAGAGGTCACAGAGGCTGGAGTCTGTGCCCTACGAACAAGAAATGCGGGGGGCGGGGGGCGGGGGGGGGGGAGGCGGGGGCAGAAATGCTTCCACGTCCAGGAGCCCCACAGGACCCTGCTTGGTTCCAAGGAGACAGTTTTGTTTTTTCTTTCCCAATCCTCATGCTTTTTAGTCTTATACCTTGCTCGGCAGGTAGACACCTCTGAGACACTGGGGAGATGAGTGGAGAGCATTGTTTCTGTCTGGCTCCTGATCTGGAAGGGGCAGATTTCAACATCTAACAACAGGTAGGATTTTGTTCTTTGTTCTGTCTCACTTTGTTTTGTTCTGCCTCCCATCAGATTTAGGACAGTCCCTTTTCCTCCAGGTACATGAGTTGATCTGTATATCGGGTGGGGTTTGTCTCAGATTCATTCTTCTGAGACAGAGGACTCTTCTGATACTAGCACCTTATGGTCATGACTATCCTGTTGAAGCCCCCCACTTTGTAAGTCTCCAAACTTTAAGAGCCCATGGAGTTTTATTTCAGCTTGGCTGAGCTGGTGCCTGCAGGGCAACAGTAGTCGGTGCCTGGCTAGACCCTCCAGTTACAGGCTTATAGTCCATCCTGATAATTACTTACCCTGTCAGTTGGTCCATAACTTAAAAACAAGCTTATTTAGAGTTGAATCATCATTTTCTCACTTGCAAAAGGGAAGATGATCTGAATACCCCTGAAGGGTCTTATTTCTGGAAACGGAAATTTCTCTACTTAGCTTCCAAAATGTAGCTTTTCTTTCCTATCCTTTCTAAAAGAAAATTTGTGAGTTTATATCTTTCAAAGAATCTTTGTTTTTTTTCCGTATTTTATAGTGGGAGTTCAAGAAAGGGCCAAAATGAATGTGTGTTACCCACTCCCTTTCTAGAAAAGTCCTGCCTGCATTTTTCCGCTGTACCACAGTGTTCTTCTCTGGCCAAGGAAAACCTATGGGATTCCAAAAATAATATGGGGGTGGGTGTGCGGGAAGTCCATTGAACTGAAATCTGGAAAGAAACATTTTTAAGTAAGAAGAAATTAGCCAGGGAAATTTCCCCAGGTATGTTTAACTACATGTTACCACTTTTCAAGAAAAACAAAATAAAGCAATGTTTATGGATTTTAAAGAAACATACTCAGAGGTGTAACTGAAAAGTGGTTGCTTCCCTCAGGATAATCCCTTAGGAAAGAGGCATAGTTCCCAAATGAGGCAGCCTGGGTTACACAACTTATTTTTGGACTTACATTTTTTCTTTCTTCCTTCTTCTCTTTTCTTCCCCTTTCTTTGTCTCTCTCTTTTTCTCTTAGAGTTTAATTTTTAAAAAATTAACCTTAGCAGTACATCCTATGAAAGTGACATTGATTTTCACAACACAGCCAAAAGTTAGATTCAGTCAGGTACGGTCAATAAGAAATATCCAGTTGGCATGTCAACGTTTTGGATAATGGCGTGTATATGCCTGTGAGAGTGCAGGCCCTTGACTCTAAAGGATGGCAATTATTAGGAAATGCTTTCTTACATGACTGAAGGCAATTCTGAGAGGAGGCTCCCGCAGACACCCAGAGGATGTCTGGGAACCCAGTGGAGATGAAGGGCTTCGTCCTCAGAGGTGACTGTCGCCGCCCTCAGGGCTTGGCCGGGTTCCCTCAGGGAGAAAGGTCCCTGGGACATGTGGCCCTGTGCCCGCCCTGCTGCTCTGAGTGCTCTCAACTCAGCTCTAATGGCTTCCTGGATGTCCTGGCAGCTTCCTATCCCTTCAGAGGGCTTCTTCTTTCTTCTGTGTTGCTCTGTCTCACACACAGCTGTCTGATAATGAAAACAAACACGATGGTCTGGATGCATGGATGCCTGCTCTGCTGAGGGCACCAGCCTCCTGGGGGCATCAGGTCATTGTCTGGAGATGAGACCTCAGTCATTAGCACATCACCAGATCCATGTGTGTTTCTAAAGCTACGTTGGTCGGTCATTAAATAAAAGTTAAAAATAATCAAAATCTTTTCATCTTGCTTATAGTTTCCTTCATTGTACAAAAGCTTTTAAGTTTAATTAGGTCCCATTTGTTTATTTTTGCTTTTATTTCCATTACTCTGGGAGGTGAGTCATAGAGGATCCAGCTGTGATTTATGTCAGAGAGTGTTTTGCCTATGCTTTCCTCTAGGAGTTGTATAGTTTCTGGTCTTACATTTAGATCTTTAATTCATTTTGAGTTTATTTTTGAGTATAGCCTTTGACTGTGTAGATCACAATAAACTGTGGAAAATTCTGAAAGAGATGGGAATACCAGACCACCTGATCTGCCTCTTGAGAAATCTGTATGCAGGTCAGGAAGCAACAGTTAGAACTGGTCATGGAACAACAGACTGGTTCCAAATAGGAAAAGGAGTACGTCAAGGCTGTATATTGTCACCATGTTTATTTAACTTATATGCAGAGTACATCATGAGAAATGCTGGACTGGAAGAAACACAAGTTGGAATCAAGATTGCTGGGAGAAATATCAATCATCTCAGATATGGAGATGACACCACCCTTATGGCAGAAAGTGAAGAGGGGCTAAAAAGCCTCTTGATGAAAGTGAAAGTGGAGAGTGAAAAGGTTGGCTTAAAGCTCAACATTCAGAAAACGAAGATTATGGCATCTGGTCCCATCATTTCATGGGAAATAGATGTGGAAACGATGTCAGACTTTATTTTTCTGGGCTCCGAAATCACTGCAGATGGTGACTGCAGCCATGAAATTAAAAGACGCTTACTCCTTGGAAGGAAAGTTATGACCAACCTAGATAGCATATTCAAAAGCAGAGACATCACTTTGCCAACAAACGTTCGCCTAGTCAAGGCTATGGTCTTTCCTGTGGTCATGTATGGATGTGAGAGCTGGACTGTGAAGAAGGCTGAGTGCCGAAGAATTGATGCTTTTGAACTGTGGTGTTGGAGAAGACTCTTGAGAGTCCCTTGGACTGCAAGGAGATCCAACCGGTCCATTCTGAAGGAGATCAGCCCTGGGATTTCTTTGGAAGCAATGATGCTCAAGCTGAAACTCCAGTATTTTGGCCACCTCATGCGAAGAGTTGACTCATTGGAGAAGACTCTGATGCTGGGAGGGATTGAGGGCAGGAGGAGAAGGGGACGACAGAGGATGAGATGGCTGGATGGCATCACTGACTCGATGGATGTGAGTCTGAGTGACCTCCGGGAGTTGGTGATGGACAGGGAGGCCTGGCGTGCTGCAGTTCATGGGGTCACAAAGAGTCGGACACGACTGAGCGACTGATCTGATCTGATCTGATGGTGTTAGAAAGTGTTCTAGTTACATTCTTTTACAAATGGTTGACCAGTTTTCCCAGCACCACTTGTTAAAGAGATCATCTTTTCTCCATTCTTGCTTCCTTTGTCAAAGATAAGATGTCCATAGGTATGTGGATTTATCTCTGGGCTTTATCCTTTGTTCCATTGATCTGTATTTCTGTCTTTGTGCCAGGACCATACTATCTTAATGACTGTAGCACTGTAGTATAGTCAATCAAAAAAGGGGCCAAAGAACTAAACAGGCATTTCTCCAAAGAAGACACACAGATGGCTAACAAACACATGAAAAGGTTCTCAACATTACCATTATCAGAGAAATGCAAATCAAAACCACAATGAGGTACCATCTCATGCCAGTCAGAATGGCTGCTATCAAAAAGTCTACAAACAATAAATCCTGGAGAGGGTGTTGCAAAAATGGAACCCTCTTACACTGTTGGTGGGAATGCAGACTAATACAGCCACTATGGAGAACAATGTGGAGATTCCTTAAAAAACTGGAAATAGAACTGCCATACAACCCAGCAGTCCCACTGCTAGTCATACACACTGAGGAAACCAGAATTGAAAGAGACATGTGCACCCAAAAGTTCATTGCAGCACTGTTCATAATAGTTAGGACATGGAAGCAACCTAGATGTCCATCGGCAGATGAATGGATAAGAAAGCTGTGGTACATATACACAATGTAATATTATTCAGCTATTAAAAAGAATGCATTTGATCAGTTCTAATGAGGTGGATGAAACTGGAGCCTATTATACAAAGTGAAGTAAGTCAGAAAGAAAAACACCAATCTAGTATATTAACGGATATATATGGAATTTAGAAAGATGTTAACGATGGCCCTATATAAGAGACAGCAAGAGACACAGATGTAAAGAACAGACTTTTGGCCTTTGTGGGAGAAGGCTAGGGTGGGATGATTTGAGAGAATAGCATTGAAACATGTATATTGCCATATGTAAAATAGATCACCAGTCCAGGTTCAATGCATGAGACAGGGTGCTCAGGGCTGGTGCACTGGGATGACCCTGAGGGATGGAATGGGCATGGAGGGGGGTTCAGGATGGGGGGACACATGTATACCCGTGACTGATTTATGTCAATGTATGGCAAAAACCACCACAATATTGTAAAGCCTCCAATTAAAATATATAAATAAAAAAAAATCAGCCTCACAGTGGCCCACAAAAAAATAAATAAATAAATAAATAAATAATAAAAACAATCAGAATCTCCACATAGATGATTATTTCTTGGACACCTAATTTTCACTAGCTCCTATATTTAATGTCATAGGAGATATTATACATCTCTCAAAGATGAGAAAAAATGAGGAATAACTGGAAAAAAGATGTACTTTAATTTTAGAGCAAAAGGATATAAATAAAGCCATGGAAAATTTACTTGTAGGAAAAAAAACTTCAGTATCACACCTTTTACAAAAACTGAGTGAAAATATATCATAGATTTAAATGTAAAACATAAGACTACATAATGTTTAGAAACCAACACAGGAACAAATCTTCAGGACCTAGGATTTGGTGAAGAGTTCTGAGATATCATACCAATAACACAACCCATAAAAGAAAAAACTTGAGAAATTGGACATCAAGTGAAAAACTTTCACTCCCTGAAAAGCCTAAAGACTGTTCAGAGAAAGATCCAGTTAACAAGCTACAGATGGGAGAAAATATCTGCAAACCATATATCTGATCAAAGACTAGTATCAAGATTATGTATCTAGTATCTACATTATTAAGAATTCTTAAACTCAACATTTAAAAAAGTTCAATTAGAAAATGGGCATGGATGCTTGGGGCTGGTGCACTGGGATGACCCAGAGGGATGGTATGGGGAGGGAGGAGGGGAGGAGGGTTCAGGATGGGGAACACATGTATACCTGTGGCAGATTCATATGGAAAAACCAATACAATATTGTAAAGTTAAAAAATAAAATTAAAAAAATTTTAAAAAATAAAAAATTAAACTCCAGCCATAACACATCAGAGGAAAAAAAAAAAAAAGAAAATGGGCAAAAGATAGTAAGGGGTATTTCACTGAAAAGGGTATGTGATGGCAAAAAAGCACATGGAAAAATGTTCAACATCACTAGCTATTAGGGAGATGCTGGTTTAGGAACCATATGGGTGGACTTCCTTTGTGGCCCAGTGGTTGAGAATCTGCCTGCCAATGTGCAGGACACGAGTTCCATCGCTGACCCAGGAGAACTCCACATGCCATGGGGCAACTAGGCCAAGGGCCACAAGTACTGACCCACGCACCCTAGAATCTGTGCTCCACAAGAGAAGCCACCACAAGGAGAAGGCTGCACACTGCAACTAGAAAAAACCTGCACAGCCAAAAATAAATAAATAAATGATTAACTAGGGGGGAAAAATAGGTTGCATTACACAGCTATTATATCAGCTAAATAGCATCAACATGAAATGTAGCAACTTGACTTCTAACAGAATGTCCCTCAGCAGGTGGATCGTTCAACAGACTGTGGCATGTCCATACCATGGACTATTACTGAGCTAAAAAGTAAACTGCGGATAGCTGCAACAAGGATGCATCTCAGGGTCACTGTGTTGAGTACAAGAAGCTGATCTTAACAGGTCACTGATATGCACTGCCACTAATATAACATCATGAAAATGACAAAATGAGAGAAATGCAAGCATAGGATGGTTGTGGGGGGCTCGGGGTGGTGGGATGGACAAGGGACTGACACATGTGACTATAAAGAGGTGTGCACTAGTGTTCTAGGGAGTTCATAACAAATGATCTCAAACTAAGTGGCTTAATAGAAACTTGTTCTTTTGCAGTTCTGGAGTCTAGGAGCCCAACACCGTGGGAGAATTTGGCTCCTTCTCTGCCTCTTCTCGGAGCAGGCGATGGCACCCTACTCCAGTACTCTTGCCTGGAAAATCCCATGGACGGAGGAGCCTGGTAGGCTGCAGTCCATGGGGTCGCTAAGAGTCTGACACGACTGAGCGACTTCACTTTCCCTTTTCACTTTCAGGCATTGGAGAAGGAAATGGCAACCCACTCCAGTGTTCTTGCCTGGAGAATCCCAGGGACAGGGGAGCCTAGTGGGCTGTCGTCTATGGGGTCGCACAGAGTTGGACACGACTGAAGTGACTTAGCAGCAGCAGCAGCTGCCTCTTCTAGCTCCTGGAGCTGCTGGTGATGGCTGTCTTTCCCTGGTTTGTGGTGCCTCATTCCATCTTCATGCAGTCTTCTCAGCGGTGTGTGTAAGTCTTCCTTTTCTCTTCTAATAAGGATGCCAGTCATGGGGTTCGGGGCTAATTCAGAATACTTCATCTCATCTTGATTACATCTGCAAAGACCCTATTACCAAATAAGGTCATGTTCACAGGTACTGGGGGGCAGACTTGAACACCTCATTTTGGAGGACATGAATCAACAGGGCAGCACAACTGCAATGGTGGTGGAATACACTGTGTATCCATTACCACCATGGTTACACTAATATGCACAAATGACTAAGTGACGCAAAATTAGGCATGGGCATTGTATCTGCATCCGTTTCCTGGCTTTGAACTTGTACATAATTATGTAAGGGGCAACCCTGAGAGGAAACTAGGTGGAGGATCCAGAGGACCTTCCTGCATTATCTTTGCAACTTCCTATGAATCTACAACTTTTCTTTTTTTTTTTTTTTTTTTAATGTTTCAAAATTTCGTTTTTTTTTATTTTATTATTATTTTTTAAATTTTTCTTATCTTTACAATATTGTATTACTTTTACTATACATCGAGATGGATCCGAAGTTTTGGCCACAGCAATCAGAGCAGAAAAAGAAATAAAAGGAATCCAAATTGGAAAAGAAGAAGTAAAACTCTCACTGTTTGCAGATGACATGATCCTCTACGTAGAAAACCCTAAAGATTCCACCAGAAAATTACTAGAACTAATCAATGAATACAGTAAAGTTGCAGGATATAAAATTAACACACAGAAATCCCTTGCATTCCTGTACACTAATAACGAGAAAATAGAAAGAGAAATTAAGGAAACAATTCCATTCACCATTGCAATGAAAACAATAAAATACTTAGGAATATATCTTCCTAAAGAATCTAAAGACCTATATTTAGAAAACTATAAAACACTGCTGAAAGAAATTAAAGAGGACACTAATAGATGGAGAAATATACCATGTTCGTGGATTGGTAGAATCAATATAGTGAAAATGAGTATACTACCCAAAGCAATTTATAGATTCAATGCAATCCCCATCAAGCTACCAACGGTATTCTTCACAGAGCTAGAACAAATAATTTCTCAATTTGTATGGAAATACAAAAAACCTCGAATAGCCAAAGCTATCTTGAGAAAGAAGAATGGAACTGGAGGAATCAACCTGCCTGACTTCAGGCTCTACTGTAAAGCTACAGTCATCAAGACAGTATGGTACTGGCACAAAGACAGAAACATAGATCAATGGAACAAAATAGAAAGTCCAGAGATAAATCCACGCACATATGGTCACCTAATCTTTTACAACTTTTCAAAATAAGAATTTAAACAAGTCAACATGACAAACTACATATGCATGTTTAAGGCAGCTTTATTTGTAATTGCCCCAAACCTGGAGGCAGCCTAGACATCCTTCAGTAGGTGGGTGGATAAATACTGTGGTACATCCAGATGTTAGAATACTATTCAGCACTAAAAAGACATGAGCAATCTGCTGTGAAAAGACATAGAGGGAACATAAGTACATATTACTAAGTGAAAGAAGCCAATTTGTAAAGACTATATCCTGTATATTTCCAGCTCTATGACTTTCTGGAAAAGGCAAAACTGTGGAGACAGTAAAAAGCTCAAAGTTTGCCAGGGGCTTGGGGAAGACATAGGGATGAAGAGACAGAGAGGGCAGTGAGCATGTTCTGTACCATACTGTATTGATGGATGCAGCAGTTATCTATTTGTCCAAACCCACAGAATGTACAACATCAAGGGTAGATCAGATCAGATCAGATCAGATCAGCCGCTCAGTCATGTCCAACTCTTTGTGACCCCATGGATCGCAGCACACCAGGCCTCCTTGTCCATCACCAACTCCCAGAGTTCACTCAGACTCACATCCATCAAGTCAGTGATGCCATCCAGCCATCTCATCCTCTGTTGTCCCCTCCTCCTCCTGCCCCCAATCCCTCCCAGCATCAGAGTCTTTTCCAATGAGTCAACTCTTCACATGAGGTGGCCAAAATACTGGAGCTTCAGCTTCAGCATCATTCCTTACAAAGAAATCCCAGGGCTGATCTCCTTCAGAATGGACTGGTTGGATCTCCTTGCAGTCCAAGGGACTCTCAAGCGTCTTCTCCAACACCACAGTTCAAAAGCATCAATTCTTCAGCGCTCAGCTTTCTTCACAGTCCAACTCTCACATCCATACACGACCACAGGAAAAACCATAGCCTTGACTAGACAGACTTTTGTTGGCAAAGTAATGTCTCTGCTTTTGAATATGCTATCTAGGTTGGTCATAACTTTCCTTCCAAAGAGTAAGCGTCTTTTAATTTCATGGCTGCAGTCACCATCTGCAGTGATTTTGGAGCCCAGAAAAATAAAGTCTGACACTGTTTCCACTGTTTCCCCATCTATTTCCCATGAAGTGATGGGACCAGATGCCATGATCTTCGTTTTCTGAATATTGAGCTTTAAGCCAACTTTTTCACTCTCCTCTTTCACTTTCATCAAGAGGCTTTTGAGTTCCTCTTCACTTTCTGCCATAAGGGTGGTGTCATCCGCATATCTGAGGTTATTGATATTTCTCCCAGCAATCTTGATTCCAGCTTGTGTTTCTTCCAGTCCAGATTTTCTCATGATGTACTCTGCATATAAGTTAAATAAACAGGGTGACAGTATACAGCCTTGATGTACTCCTTTTCCTATTTGGAACCAGTCTGTTGTCCACGTCCAAAACATCAAGGGTAACCCCACTGTAAACCACAGACTTCATGACGACGATGCGTCAGTGCAGGTTCATCAGTTGTAACAAAGGCGGCATCAGCTGGGCGGTGTTGATGGTGGGGAGCTTGTGGGCATGTGCCGTGAGGGTGTATGTGGGAAATCTCAGAACACCCCCTTTCGAGTTTGCTGTCAATATAAAACTGCCTTAAAAATAAAGTATTCAGTTTTTAAAAAGTAAACAAAAAACATCTCACTTCTGCCTCTCCTCTCTTCCTGCATCCGCTGGCTGAATTAGGTTTACATAGCCTTTGCTGTGTGGGAGACACATTCATGCATACACACCCCGTGTACAAACTCAACACCCCACGTCTGTGTTATCTGAGGGCTGACTTGGGTTCTGGGTATCTGGGTTTCTGTGTAGAAGATGACAGCTCCTTCGGTTAGAAAAACACACAGCAGGTGAGGAAATGGTGAACACTATCTGGAAGAAAATTCCAAACTGCTTCACAAAAGTAGAGCATTTTCATGGTTTTACACTTGCCTATCATAAACCTGATTTCTTTCAACACCTGGCCAGTGGGTGGACCTAGCAAGAACAGAACACTGAGATGTGCCCTTGATTGAGAACCACTAGGATTCTCCTGGCTCTGTCAGAGAAAAATCTAAGGTTCTTGGTATTTTTGGTGACCCTAAAAGTCATTCTTAAAATCTGGTTTCCCTCTAAAGCCACTAGCTATTTAGATCTGAAAAAAAAGGCAGGTCAGTGTGCTCACAATATGTTATTGGGTTGGTTTATTTCCAGCAGTTACATTCTTTTGGAATGAACTGGAGCCACTGATTCAATCTAGAAGGAAAATGACAACCAGCAGACTTATATTCTAACTTTTTCCCTCATGTGACGAGGCAGTCACTTTCAATGTGAACCTAATGAAGACTCTTTAGAAGCCTCATCACGTGGAAATTGAAGACATGGTTTCAGCCATAAATGTGTAATAGCTTTACTGAGAGAGACGCTGGAATTTCTGGCTGCCTCTTCCCTGGTTTTGGATGGCACGGAAGGGCATGTGCTTATTTCCTGTCTCATTACCGATCAATAAGCAATATGGCAAATACCTTATTCTTTATTAGTGTCATACAAATAAAGGGTTGGAGCCTCAGTGGGCGTTTTTTCCTGAGTTCTGATGATCTGATAGTGCAGCCAGACTCACCATGTGGAAAATGGGACATTTTATGAAGTTCATACATTTTCAAAAGTGCTCCCACAATGCCGCTTTCATTTTGTACTAGGACTGAAATGATGGCTTCTATCTATTCCAGAAAACTTCAGCATTGCCTCAAGTGAACAGGAAACGCTTACATTTCAAGGCCACTGACTGGAGCCCATCTACACGTCATGAGGGAACACGTGCCAGCTCCTTTTTCGGTCAAGAAAACAGTGATGGAGCAGCATCTCCTCACCCTGTCTGTCCGTCAGTCTTCCTGTTCTGCAGATGAGCTGGCCTGGCTTCTGCAGCAGGATTAAAAGGTGCCCTGGGAGGTGTCCCAGGGAGCTAGTGAATACCAATACTCTTTCCCTCTCTATATGTAAAATCCCTTTTTAGTGGACAGACCTATTAGTTGATGGAAGTATTGACATTTTTATGGGATTGCTTTTGGAAAAGGCTAACACGTAATTCTAAATTCAACATATGGTCGTGGTCAAACTGTGCTCCTACTGTGTAACATGCTTGAACAGTAACCCGTGCATTCTTTTGGCCAGCACAGAGAGAAGCTCGATTAATTTCACCAGTGCTCTTAATCTCCTTCCCTGGCTCCTAGCCCATGCTGCAAGGGCTGATAAATCTCACATGCCCTGAAGATTATTACAGTTCCTAATAGTCTCATGACATTGGAAAGAAGTGAGGCTCAGTGGCACAAAATGCATCCAACAAATGAAATCACATAAATAATTTAGGTTTCACAATCTAATTTTTATAGGGCTCTTTTTTTTTGTTGCTATTGTTTATGGAGCATAATAAGGATAGTTGGCTTAGCCTGCAGTAAAGGAAAAGGCAACATTCTACAGAAAAACTTCATTGCTGTTGCTGTCTTTCACTGTTGGCAATCCTCAACCACTCAATTCCAGCCTAAGGTCACACACATGTTCATAAGTAATACCATCAGAGAGGCAAACACTCACACACACACACACACACACACACACACACTCGGACATACAAACACAGACACACACATCTGCTCTCCATTTATTGCAAGAGGAGTGAATTTGCTCTTTTCTTTTTAGAAATATTTTCCTTTCATGCTGCTGCTGCTAAGTCACTTCAGTCGTGTCCAACTCTGTGTGACCGCATAGATGGCAGCTAGTGTAGGGCAAATCTTAAGTACCTTTGTCTGTTTTGAAATAACTTGTGCTGACTTGTGATCATCAGGAAACATTTTTTAAGACTCCTCTGGCTCTTAACATGTGGACTGAGCTGCTTCTATGTGCCAAGTCTTCTGCTAAGTGTTATGATGGGTGTTGAGACATCACGATGTTCGTCCTGGTCCTCAAGGAGTCAGCCCTTCATGAACATGAGAGCATTTAGGTGGAAAACACAAAAGCTTCCAAATAACATCAGAGCTGATGCAAGAAAGCACAGGATTGACAAAGTGATACAGAAGAGTCTATTTGACACCAGAAGGGTAGCGCTTGGGCTAGGATTTTGCTTTAGACTAGCTTTCAATTAGTTCAAATAAAAATATTTGTGGTGAGCAACATGCAAAATTTTACATTGCATTTACAGTGCAATTAGTGGACACATGATACTTAAAGGTGTGTATACAAGTCTGCTGTGCGGCCATCACTGCTCACATTTGAGCTGATTGGAGGCCAGTCTGAAAACTAAAGCAGATGTTGAGGCTTCGTCCTGTTCACAGAGTGCTCAAACATCCTCTGACGCCACGTGCAACACTGACACTGGGTACGAACGGGGGAATCAGCACCCCTCCCTCCCTGCCTGCCCAGTGTGCTCCAATCTGTTCCAAGGATGGGAGATGGGAGGGAAGGGACAGAAGGACACGTCCATTCACTGGACACCTGCTCTTGTCCACCAGGCCAAACACCTACAGATATGTGTCTCTCACACACACATAAGGACTGAGCAAAAGTGTCCCACCCTCATTGGCAAGTGGGGGTCCTGTGGGCATCACTCTCGAGTCTGTGTTTGGTGGGCAGTGGGGGACTGGGCTGGAAGGCCCAAGGAGGTCCCCTTCCTAGGTTGGGCTCGGGGCTCCTGGGTTCCCCCCACTGGACTGCTGTCTCCGGGAGACCAGCAGGCTTCTTGCCATAGTGCACAGGGCTCTCAGAGAGTGAATATCAATCGCCTGGGAGCTTACCCCCAAGTGATGCTATCATCACTTCCACCACATTATGTTGTCAAACCAAGTAGCAAGGTGATTTGGGGGGAAGGAAAACAGACCCCACCCTGGAGGAAGGCGGGGGTCTCTGCAGATATACTCACATCCACTTCCACACACCATCCTCTCTTCCATCACAGATCTTGTTCAGAGGAAGGAGCTTCATTATTATTTTTTATGTTGTTTTTTTTTTAGGTGAGAAGACTGAAGGTTACAGATATGAAGAGATTATTTAACTTCTTGGAGTCCTCTAAACATTCTTGAGAGTTTTTGCTAAGAGTAAGGGGCTTAGCATGAGACATGCTGGCGATTAAATGCTTCTGCGATTTACTGTCTGGGAAATGAAGGGCGATTTATTTATGGTGCCCGTAGAATAGGAATAATAATACCTATCTCACACGGCTATTTTCAGAGCTGAATGAGGTGGCGCTCAGCGTAATTGCTTCGCATGGTGCCCAGCAAGTAATCAGCACTCAGGGTGTATTACCAAGGATGTTATTTATGGATTAGAAGAGGAAATTTGAATCGTGTGGTCTTAAAGGAGGGAAAAAAACACGTTAGCATTAAGAATTGTCAGCCGAGGTTTTTAGAGAGAGAATGGATTGTTGGTTAGGAAAACTTAGAACACCTGGCTACTTAGATTGTGGGAAATTGCCCTTGGGTCATTAACAGGAAGTCCTAACAGGCCAGGGGGGCACCGCTCCTCAGAGGGTGGGCGGAGGTGGGGCGTTAGAGATGGGGGCGAGGAGGAGGGGAGGGTGAAAGCATGGGTTGGGGGCCCGAGATGCGGAGGGGCCAGGGGGAGGTCCCCAGTTCCTGGAGACCTAGAAACTGACCTTTAACCTGGAGCCTTTGCTATGCTCCCTCCAATCCCCTTCATCATCCCACGCCTGGGAAGCTTGGGCTCTGGCTGTAAGTTGGACAGCCATAAGTGAAACGACCTGCTTCATGTGGCGGCAAGCAACGTGACCTGGTAAAAAGAACATAGGTTTGGTTCCCAGAGTTCTGAGTTCTAGTCCCAGGTCATCATTACTTGGCTCTCAGATTTTGAAGAAATTATGTGAAGTCTCTAAAATGAAATAACTTATATAATGAAGAGATCAGATGTCCTGTAAGTTTCCTCCCTTGGACTCTGGTCCTTCCTGACTTTCTTTGGAAATTCCAGGACAGCCCAGGTGCCATGGCAGTCAAAGTCAGAGTGAGGGGATAGGGCAAGAATTAACACATAGCGTGAAGGGCCATTGCCAAGCCAAGGGGAAGAACAGAGCATTTCAACAGATATTGGAAAAAACTGTCAACAGTCACCATGAGAGTAAATTAGTGAAAGAACTGCAATGGCCAACCAACCGATGGAAACATGTTTAACCTCAATAATGATCAAAGATATTGAAATTTAGAGGAAGACAAGATGTCAGTGTGCACTGATTAAGCTGGAAAATATGTTCTAAATGCTAACATTACGTGTTCTACCACACTGTTGGCCTTACAGCACCAATGGCTTTTGAGAGGTCACTTTGCCAATGTTTACCAAGAGCACGGAGAATTTATCTTGGACCCAATAATCTCACCCTTTAGAAACTGCTTGCATTTATTTAAGGATAGTTCATAATAATTCCAACCTGAAAGCTACTTAGACATTCATAGAAAAGGTAGACCTAAATACACTATGATA
Source organism: Tragelaphus eurycerus (assembly GCA_935064755.1). Taxonomy (NCBI): domain Eukaryota; kingdom Metazoa; phylum Chordata; class Mammalia; order Artiodactyla; family Bovidae; genus Tragelaphus; species Tragelaphus eurycerus. Next base: position 47,508 of record CAKXYN010000569.1, read on the forward strand.
CATATGCTGATCACCAATACAGCCATTAAAATCTGTAATTTTAATAGTATTTTCCATTATGGGAAAAAGTTTGCTGTGTAGTGTTGAATGCAAAGAACGAAGACATTTGAATTGCAAACTCAGTGTCATCTTAACTATGGAAAAACACAAACAGGTACTAGTATGAAGATACTGAGAAAAATAGACACCTTGATTTTGAGAATGCGTGTCTGCATGCCAAGTGACTCAGCTGTGTCCAACTCTTTGTGACCCCATGGACTGTAGCTCTCCAGGCTCCTTTGTCCATGGGATTCTCCAGGCGGGAATACTGGAGTGGGTTGCCATAATCTTGAGAGTACATATTTCAAAAGTGATTGGATAGGGCTTCCCTGGTGGTCCAGTGGTTGAGAATCCACCTGCCAGTGCAGGGAACATGGGTTTGATCCCTGTCCGGGAAGATTGCACGTGCCACAGAGCAACTAAGCCTGGGGGCTGCAACTACTGAAGCCCACACGCCTAGAGTCCGTGTTTCACAACACGAGAAGCCACTGCAAAGAGAAGCCCGTGCACTACTATTAGAGAGCAGCTCTTGCTTGCTGCAACTGGAGAAAGCTGTGTGAGCAGCGACGAAGACATCAGCATAGCCAAAGGAAAAAAGGTGACTGGATAGCTGGCACTTTTTATTTCATGCTTCCTTTTGTTCTGAGTGTTCAGAACTTTAGTAAACTCAAAAACACTGCGATTTTAAAAAAGCAGAAAAATGCAGCAACAACCATAATGTCCCCTTCAGACATACTCCAGAGCCCGGAGCTCACTGGGCGCTCCAGCAAGCGTCTTCTGCTTTGTCACCAGGCAGGGCTCCGGTCAGGCTGGGCCCTCTGCAGGTCAAAGGTCACGCTCAGAACCCAGAGGCCACAGATCTTTAAACCTGGGAATGCAGGTGGTGCCCGAGGTAGTGGGCAGCCCCTCCACCCCCTCCCCTGCCTTCTTCTCCCCCAGAGCCCCAGGGTGCTCTCCCCTGGGTCACAGGGCGGCACCAGCACCAAATCTGGCAGAATTTCCTGTCTTGCCTCCTCCCCTCATGGCCCCTCTCCATGGTCCCCGCTCCTTCTGTACCACCCATCCCTGGCATGGAGATGCGCCCTCTGGTTTCAGCAGACTCTCCCTGTGGGCTGGGCCATCCAGGCTCTGCTCTGAGACTCAGGTGGCCCTGGCCTGGCATCTGAGGGACGCCACCTAAAACTTCTGTTCGGCTGCTTCCTCGTTTACCCACAGCATACCCCTGCCCTGAGCAGCACATCGTGTATTACCTGCCTGCTTGACGACTTTGGTTTTCTCTTTCAGACTCAGACAATCTCCCCTTCATCTAAGAGGGCTGGCCTCTGAACCCTCAACTCCATAGCCATCATCCACGCTGCCAGCTGCTCGAGCCAGAAACCCTGGAGCAGAGGGAACATGAGGAGGGGCTGGATCGTGGCCCCAGACGCATGTGCTGAAGCTTAATCCCTGAGCAGGAACTGAGAGTGCGAGTGTGCCCAGAGACAGGTAACTACGTGGGGGTTAAGGCAAGAGGTGGTCACTGCAGAGGGGGCCCTAACCCCGGAGGACTGGGGTCCTTACAAGAGGGGGCATCGACACTTGGAGGATGGCCACGTGAGGACCCAGGGAGAGGACAGTGTCTGTGTACCAGGAGAGGGGCCTTGATCACAGGCTTCCCACCGGCAGAGCTGAAGACAGGGAGCATCTGCTGTTCCAGGTCCCAGTCTGGGCGCTTTGTTACAGTAGCCTGAGCTGACTAATACAGCCTCATGTTTAAAAACAACTAAAGATTCCAAGATGACACAGTGGAGCCTGAAGCCAAGCACAGGCCCTTCTGCACGCATGCCCGCTGTTCCCTGCCCAGAAGGCCGGCCCCCCTGGGTCAGCTCAACTGTTTCCTTTCTCACCCGTGTCCAGCTGCCCCCAACTCACCCCACAGTCTTCAGACTCACCATGGTTAGAGGGAGCTCAAGGTCATGGCCATTCCTGAGCATCTTCCTGGGGTCTTTGGGTTCCAGAGTTCTGAAGGCCTTCCTAGACCCCAGGACAGTCTTCCCCACAGCTGTGCAAGCCTCGCCTCCTGTTTCCACCCTCTGTCTCCTCCAAGAGCCAGAACTCCTGACTCAATGCTGATGGAGACAGTCCTGCTGCTGGGAGTCACCGTCTAGGCAGAACACAGGGCAGCTGGTGCCCCCAGGGGCCTTGCATCTGAAGTCCTGATTCTCTGTCTTCTTCCCTTAGAGTAAAATGGCCCCTAAGTGACCACTTAGGTGGCCACTGGAACAGTCAGCAAACAAAGCACCAGAGACCACAGATTTTAATCCCAGAGTTGTTATTGTGGGCAAATGATTTCATTTTTTAAAACAGTTTTTTCCTTTTCTAAAACAAGAGTAGAGTAAAATCCCATTTTTCCTTAGATGAAGTGTCACAAGGAATGAATGAATTCCAGTTGTTACAAGGCAACTTGGAAGTTTCCATACCCAGCAATACAAACTATTCTGACTTTCCTCGACAGTACAGAGCATGGCAGGTCTGTGCGGCACGTGGTGAGGAAGGCCGATCTGAGTCCAACCCCCACGGTCACATCCTGGCCTCTTCACTACCGGTGATGCAGCCACAAACAAGCTGATTCCATTCTCCAAGGACCCCTGGCTGTAAGGGCCCTGTGCCCGTCTCATGGGGCCATCGGAAGGGTAAGAGTCAGTGTGTGCTGTGCTCTGAACAGTGTCTGGGGAACAGGCGTGCTTCAGGGGCAGTGGCGAAGGGGCCCTGCCCTGCCTCTAAGGCAAGACGAGGCCGTCGTCCTCCTCAGAGCCGTACCCTGACACTCTGGAAAACCTGGGGGCCTGTCCTCCACCTTCCCTGGGTGGGCGTCTTTTCCCGAGTGCTGCGTCCATCCTCAAGGGCCTTGTCTGAACCTGGGAAATGCGTGGGCCTCGCCTTCTGCTCATGATGAGCTCATGTAAAGGAGAAGGGTACCCTGGACAGGGCTTCCCTTGTGGCTCAGCAGTAAAGAATTTGCCTGCAATGCAGAAGATGTGGGTTCAATCCCTGCGTTGGCAAGATCCCCTGGAGAAGGAAATGGCAACCCACTCCAGTATTCTTGCCTGGGAAAGGCCATGGGCAGAGGAGCCTGGCTGGCTTCAATCCATGGTGTCGCAGAGTCGGACACGACGGAAGTGACTAAGCAGCAGCAAAAGACCCTAGATGACAGTGGAGCCCGCCGTCAGGATGCGGCTAACCCGGGGAGCCCCAGTCCCACAAACAGAACACAGATCAGTTCTCACAGTTCTCACAGATCAGTGAGGTTTGTGCAACCTTAGCACCACATGGAAGTCTGTTCCTTTCATGTTGAGTTCCTCACCGAAGAATCTGAAAGAGCCTATGGAGAATCTCATCCTCATCCTCAGATGCCTTGGGGACGTGGGGATGTGGGGACATGTGACAGCTCCCTGGTGGGTATGCAGGAAGGACCCAGCTGAGAAAAGCAGAGCAAGAAAGGAAGCACATCCCCCTTCCTCCAACCTGCATAGACTTGAGAATCAGAGAGGCTGAGGCCGAGGTGCCTCTGAGGCCCAAGTGCAGCTGAGACATGGTCATTCATGCCCCAGGGGGCGGTGGGAGGCTGGAAAGTCCAGACCGATGTGGGGTCGGCTCCTGCCTCGACAGCCCACAGCCAGTGTGGACAAGGGGCATGTATAAACTCCCGCCCTCCCCCTCCAGCACAAACTCACCCATCGTCTCTGAGCACAGAGCCAGAGCCCCCAACATTCTCGTTCATTTCAAATAAATCAACTTGATGAAAACACAACTCAAATACCATGAAGTACACCCATTGAAAGCACACAGTCCAGTGGGTTTTGGTGAATTCACAGGTTTGCATTACACTCACTTTGAAGAGAAATCCCGGATACTTTAACTACTAGCTCTTTCCCTGCCTCCTCTTTCTGGGGACCATTTCACAACAGATGCGCATATCAAAACATCTAGTGGTTCACCTTAAAAATATGCAGTTCCTCTGTCAGTTATATCCCGATATAGCTGATAAGAAAGGACAGATGTCAACGTTCTTCAGCCCTACCTCCTTCTAGCACAGAGGCAGCTCTGAGGCCAAGTGACAGGCTGGACCCCGAATTCTGGATGTGGGGGTGCTCCAGTTGGACTTGTGAAGAAAACTGCTTACACAGTGATAATAACATCCATTTCCATTACACACTCGTCTTATGTGAATGTGAACGCTGTCCATGTGACCGAATGAAAGCTGAGGGCATTTAAAAGGGTGGCTTCAGAAGCCAAAGTGAATCTGAAACCCGCAAACCTGCTGCTGGTGACTAAGGAGAAAAACTCCAGCAGGAAGCAGAGTGGAGGGGACTAGGTTCTAGAGAGAGGATGGGAGGGAGGTGGGTAACTGTGCATTTCCCTTCGTGAAAGGAAGCAAGGGAGAAGAGGCCAGAGCGTGCTTTGCTCTAGACGCTCAGGCAGCCTGGCTGGGAAGGATGGTCCCTGGAGCTCAGCTCACCTTCCTGCCCCAGAAAGGGGGACAGGATGAGGGCAGACAGGAAGCCCACGGTGGGGCAGGCAGGGAGAAACACATTTCTGGGGCACCAACTGCACAAAGGCTCACAAGTCCACACACAGGGACACCTCTGTCCTCACGCTAACCTGCCAAGTAAGCAGGTGAGGAGACTAAGGGCCAGAGGGGTTGACTGATCCATGAGATGCAGTGAAAGCCCTGCCGGGTCCAACTGCTAGTCACTCAGTCATGTCTGACTCTTTGCAGCCCCTTGGACTGTAGCCCACCAGGCTCTTCTGTCCATGGGATTCTCCAGGCAAAAATAGTGGAGTGGGTAGTCATGCTCTTTTCCAGGGGATCTTCCCGACCCAGGATTGAACCCAGGTCTCTTGCATTGCAGGTAGATTCTTGACCGCTCAGCTACCAGTCTTAACCAGCTTGCTGCCAAGACAGACATTTCAAATATGATGCCATTTTTGCCTATTTTCTCCAGGAAGCCCCTATTCAAATGCAACTATATTCCTGATAAAGCATTAAACCATAATCTAAAAAAGAAAAGCAGAACCTGAGGCTGGAAGTGACTTTAAACCCTACCCAACCATATTGCATGGTAGCTTAGCTGGTAAAGAATCCACCTGCAATCCGTGGGTTGGGAGGAGCCCCTGGAGAAGGGAACAGCTACCCACTCCAGTATTCTGGCCTGGAGAATTCCATGGACTGTATAATCCATGGGGTTGCAAAGAGTCAGACGTGACTGAGAGACTTTCACTTTCAACCACATTCTTACCCCCCCCCCCCCCCCGTTCTCAGCATATGAGTTTAGTCTTTAGGGTTCACTGTCTCCCTCTTCAGGAGGGAGAGGGTAAGTGCTGTCTTTCACTGGTGAGGGTGTGTGCAGTGAGAGAATTATGTGATCACCACCATCATCAAACATGATAAATATTATTGATTATTGTGATGATGATATATGTTGTTCAAAATGCTTTCTGTCTTTTTTTCCTCCATGGGTGGGAAAGAAGCGCGAAGAATTTTCACTACGTAAAAACAAACAGAGAATACAGCATTTTGACACAGAAACGGACTCTCAGTTCAGTTCAGTTGCTCAGTCATGTCTGACTTTTTGTGACTCCATGGACTGCAGCATTCCAGGCTTCCTTGTCCATCACCAACTCCCAGAGCTTACTCAGACTCATGTCCATCGAGTCAGTGATGCCATCCAACCATCTCATCCTCTGTCATCCCCTTCTCCTCCCACTTTCAATCTTTCCCAGCATCAGGGTCTAAACAGACTCTACAATATGCCAACAACACGGTGTAGCAATAATTAAAAGTTAGCAGCTTGATAAAAGTGCCTGACAGTAAACAGTCATCACACAAGCTCCAGGGTGGGGAGCGGTCACAGAGGGAGCGGCAGGCAGGGCTGCCACGCAGGGCCACATGGGGAAGCCCCAGGCTGGTCTGCAGGCAGAGGACGGGAGGAGGAGAGCTACAGCTGCAGTCTTTCCTGGGGTTTCTGGAAGGCAGGCAGGGGAACAGTGGAGGGCTGGCCAGCTTGGATAATCTGGGGTCTCTGGGCTATAGGAATTGTCTCTGGTTGCCAGGCCTCTGGTCAGGACAATGCAGGCAGAGGAGGACTTCCCCTTCCCCCCAGGTGCATGGGCAGGGAGAGGAAGTCTGGGTGCCTGATCGACATCTCAGGCTTCTCCCGCTGGGCCCTGGGCATCTCTGAGAACCAAGTCATCCCAGGAGGGCGGTCTCCCAGCCAGGGAGCTTCTTTAGGACATCAGAAGATCCCAGAACACAGAAAATGAAAAATACAGTCAGTACCTCCACTCCTCGTAATCAGAATGCCACTCCCCCAGACAGTAGAAGTCAGGGCAGGACAGAAGTTTGTTGAGATGCCTCCCTCTAAAGAAGATCTGAGGGGCTCACAATGCTGTAATGATCAGACCGCAAGTAGAAAAAGGGCCCTCTCATTTCCCAGGCCCTGAGTGAGCGCAGCTTCCCTGGGTTTAGGGAACCTTCAGGGCATGTGTGTGCATCTGGGAAGCGTTGAGTTCCAGGAGGAATCTGCCAAGTGGGCCCACGTTTCCACCCCTCTGGCAGGAAGATGGGGTTCATTCTGTGAGCTCCGTCTGTTCCCCGTCGCAGTTCTGGGATTGAGGGTGGTTCTGCTTCTTGCCGTTGCCGCATAGAGACAGTGGAGACAGAACAAACTTTGGAGGGAAGGGGCACTGAGGGCCTCTGGGCACCAATGCTGCTGATGTGCCACCAGCCTGGTTTACGGAGGAGGAAGCCCAGATCGAGGTATTCACTCCATCCACAGCAGAGGGAGCCTGGCTGCGGGGCGCTTCACCTCCCCACAACGTGCCATGCAAGCTGGCTGCGGTGCACTCAGCACAGGCCAGGTGCCCTGTGGGCGGCTTGTCATCAGCTTTCTCAGAGCACCCTGAGGCCAGCATCACCACATCCTCACTTCACAGAGGAGGGGGCTGGGCTGGGGGTCCAGACCTGCTCCAGGCTGCGACAGATGTGGGGGTCCCAGCTGTGCGGCCAGTACAGCACAGGCCGATCTCTCACAGACTCTGAGCTGACCATCAGGGATCTGCGTCCCACCTGCCCACTCTCCTCTCTCCCTCCGAGCATCTTCACTTGCAATTTCCATGACTTCTTGCCCCTGGAAGTTCAGGAACAGTAAGGCAGGTCTCCCTGGGCCACACTCAAGAGCTCAAGTGATCTTGGAAAGACAACTAAAAGTATTTTCACAACGAGGACAGGATCATGTAATTTGGATGCTATTAAATTAATAAAACTCTAGGATCTGGCCGGTGACAATCTAATTAAACATGCAGCGTGAACATAGTTCAATTATGTGGCAAGGTGGGCTGACTTCAGACCAGATGAGTTTTGGACAGACATCAGCTGGCTGATCACCTGCCACCAGGTCACATCAGTTTAGGACTGCAGCATGCCAGGCCTCCCTGTCCATCACCAACTCCTGGAGCTTGCTTAAATTCATGTCCATCGCGTCAGAGATGTCATCCAACCATCTCATCCTCTGTTGTACCCTTCTCCTCCTGCCTTTAATATTTCATAGCATCAGGGTCTTTTCCGATGAGTCGGATCTTTGCATCAGGTGGCCAAAATATTGGAACTTCAGTTTCAGTATCAGTCCTTCCAATGAATATTAAGAACTGATTTCCTTTAGGATTGACTGTGATCTGAATGGGGATTAAACATCTCATTACACAGGACCCGAACCCCTCCTAGCACCACAGCAAGATCTCTTGTGAGCACAGGTCAGCGTACTCTGCTGCAGAAATTACTGATTAAGCTACAATCTGGAGTGCCTGCCTGTCCTGGATGCACCTAGTCAGGCTCCTGAGAGCATCCGGGAGGTCAGATCACAGCTCTGGGAGGCGATCTGGAGATGCTGCACTGGGCTTCCAGGAACGCTCCCCAGAGGAGCGCTCGCCCGCACACGCACACGATGTGTATGAGGACACTGGCTCTGGCCTTTCTTGTCCTGGAGAGAAGCTGGAGTAAACGTAGGTGTCCATGGGCAAGAGAATGGATCCTCACAGTTTGGTGATTCACACAGTGAAGTTTTCTCAATTGTTAAAATGAGTCATTTAGAACTTAAAACATCAAAATAGATAAATCACAGAAAATACTGAATGAGAAATATATAATGTAGAATGACACAGTATCATGCCATATATATAAATTTTAATACATTATTTGTGACTATGTACCCTCACCTAATGCAAAATCATCAAAACAGTGTTGGGGCTAATTAAACACCAAGACAGTTGATAAGCATTATCTTTCAGAAAGGATCAGACAGAAAGAATTGGAGAAGCATATAAACTGTAATTATAGTGATCAATCTCTTTAAAATAATAAGAACTGAGGTAATGATGCAAAATACTGTTTTCAATGATGCGAAGTTATGAGTCTTCATCCTATTGTTCTCTAAATTTTTTTTGCGAGGCTTGAAACAGTTCATAACATAGAAGGAGCTTCCTGCGAGCTAAGCATTAGTAAGATAAGACCTGTGAAGAAGTGGCAGGCAGCCAACGAGAAGCACCGGGCCAGCCGGGGTCGCCCACAGCAAAGGTGGCCAGTGACAGAGCAGGACTCATCTTTGATATAGGCAGAGTCTATATGACAGCCCTTCTCCTGAGCAAAATCTATTCCCAAATAACTCACTTTCCCCAATTTCTCTCTTCATAAATATGACACACATGGCAACTAGCATCCCAAAAGAAAGTTCTGGGGAGCAGCTTAGAAGTACAAAATGAGAGTGGGCTGGAGGAATGTCTGCCAGGGGGTGCCCGGGTGCGGACTTTGCATGTCTTTGCTCATTTAGAATCCGTGTGGCCGGCTGTGCAAGAAAGGAGAAATTGCAGGTGGTTCTGGGTTCCTGCCAGGTTTCTGATGGACTGAAGTCTTGGCCTGAAGATGTCACTTTCCACAGCAGGTGGACAGGCAGTTCAGCTGATGTGATGTTTCCTGCTCAGGTTATTTTTTCCCCTGGCTATTTTAAAAATGCTTGGAAATCAACTGTTTTGATCCCTTTGCACTGAGATAAATTTGGCAAAAGTCAGAGAAACAGTCAGTAGCCAAACAAATGAGAAGAGTTTGAGTCACCGACCCTAAGCGCCCAGTGGGTAGGAGCGAGGCTGTCAACTGTTCCTTAAAAAGTTCAGGAAATGGACTTTGATGCTGATTAGCACAACTCCCAGGCCCACAGAGCTCCTGCAGGGACAGGTGTGCTCGTGGTGAAGAGAATCATTCAGATTACCTTCCTGATGCTCTCCAGTCCTGTCTAGGGTATTCGGATACTACTCTAACACAGAACACTCATTACGTGGGCGATGGACCTTATCGCTGATCTTTAGAGACAGACCTGCTCTCCAAAACAGATGGAGGTCCTGACTTTGTGAGGTCAACTGTACACAGAGGGCTATGGCGACACCAGCAGTTCTTCTTAGGTAACATTCTTTAACGAGTTATGTAGCAAACACGCCAGGTTCTCACACTGCATCTCGTTGGCCCGTCTGTGATTCTGAGTCCACTGTGGTACCCAGGTCAAACAAGCTCCCCTGCGGTGACAGCGTCCCACTTGAGCATGGGCCGCAGGCCTTTCCTCCCTTGCTTCAGCATCCTCTCCAGCATCCCGGGGCTCAGCAGTCCCATGCCATCGCAGACCAGACAGCAGAGGGACTCACTTCCTCACCTAATGGTGGATAAATGCCTCTCGTGTCGGGAAGGTTCTGGGGGCCATTCTGCACTCAGGTGTGTTTTGTTTCGATTTTGCCTGGTTGAGTCCTGCCTGACTGTGACTCTGTAACTTGATGTTTTGTCAGTTTTGAAAAATTTTCAGAAAGTTTTCTCTCCCCTTCTCTCATCTTTCTTACTGCAACTTGACTTGCACTCTTGCCTCTTTGCGCTGCACTCTGCAGGTTTTTTTCCCTGATCTGTCCGCCAGCTCACTAATTTTCTTTCACCTCTGCTCAGAGGCTGTTAAACTCTTCAGTTCCGTTCTTAACTGTAGCTCTTGTGCCCTGCTTTTGTTGTTCTAAATCTCCCTTTGGTTCTTTCTCGATAGTTTCTGGTTCTTTAACTCTTCTTACGGTTCCTTAAACATAGTAATCATATCTGATAATGCCTTCACCTGAAACCTCTTTTTAATTTGTCCATTGTCTTAACATTTGCTTTTTTTAATGTGTCCTGTTAATTTTAATTGAGTGCTAGAAATTGTATGTGAAAAATTAAATCTAATCTGATGCCAAGGATGATGCTTTATTTCTCTAAAAAGAACGGACCTTGCTGTTCCTCCTGGGGTCTCTCTCCTCAGTGTGCAAAGGGCCCCCTTCTCACTGTGTTGTCACATGGTTTTCTTCCATGCATGTGCATTCCTGAGGTCTCTCTGTGTCCAAAATTCTAAATACACCATATTGGATTAAGACTGGTTTAACCTCCTCTTTCAAGACCCTATCCCCAAATACAGTCACATCCTGAGGTCCAGGGAGTTATAGTTTCAACACAATTTTTCAATACATAATTTTGTTGGGAAGGGAGACACACAATTCAGTAAGGGAGAAGTTTCTTAGTTGAAATGCAAAGGAATTTTAATCTTATCACCCTTAAGTCATTCGATTACATTAATAAAACAACTTGTGTTTGTATGTACAGCATGTGTATGCAAAAGCCAAAAATACTGTTTAAAGAAAAAATTATTATAATCTCTGTGTATATAAACTCTCATATTTTCTGTATTCATACACATTCCATCTATGTAAAAACATATTTCAATTACATTTTTGGCAAGGTTTACAAATTTGCATAGAGAAAATGAATTCCTTTGAGGCAGTCTAATTAATTTCTAAACATTGTATAGCATTAAATAAAAAGTTTGTTTTTCTATTTGCCAGTATCTTTTTTCCATGTAAATGTTTATTAAAGATTAATTTATTGATCAATTTTTGTCCATATCAAGTTTTACTGATTAGAGCTTCTGTGTCTCCAATGTCTGTGTCTGTGTCTGTTGTATTTTCCTTTAAGTGACCTACAGAATTTTAATTTTTTTGGAATTTGATCTGCTTGTTTTCAATTAACAAAAACCTTAGCATATACAATTCTTACTATTGCCATTTTTCTATGTGTTTATTTTATTCAACAACCAATAAAGGGCTGAGAATAAATAAATGAGTGTTTTATTAATTACTCAAATGATCCAGGAAAGTAGGAAAACCTGGTAAGTATCTTTCTCACTTTTCCAATGGTGAGTGAGCGACTTTAAAATGTGCAGAAACAACAGTATTTCCATGTTTTCCAAGGTCTCGTTGTCTTGATGTCCAATTTCACTGGCGCCTGGAACTACATTCTCACAGAGGAACTTGACACCCTCTGAAGTGAGCCCCATGCATTTCTGGCTGGTCAGACATGCACCCATCAGCAGTCCCGGCCAGCTGCTTCAGGGCACCTGCTGTTTCTTTACTGTTTATGGCAAGCTCTTTCACTGGGAAGTGCCCTGCCTACCAGCACGACCAACTCATGCTGGGCATCTCCTCCCTGAAAGGCAATAGACAAGTGGACACCTGCCTTCCTGACATGGTGGTGTCTCCCTTGCCGCTGGGAGACCAAGGATTTCCAACATGGACAGAAGGGAATGAAAGGGAAGCAGGCAGGTTTAGGTGAAGCACCCCACCTGGAAGTAACTTGAAGCGGTCTGGAAGCTTAGGTCGAGCCAGCAGAAGTTATGATTGTTATATCACCCTCACTAGCGCTCAGAGGCTGAGGAGGCCTGGGTAAGCTGCAGGGTTGACTGTTCTTGTAGAAACAGCTTTCTGAGTCTCCGCATGGAGCCCCAACCCTCACAGGGCGGCAGTCGGCATGAATACAGACCCAGCTGACATTGGAGAGGCCCTGCTTTACTGACGCAGGAGGTTTGGTTCCAGCACAGCTGCTCGTTCCCTGGCCCCTTGTCTGTGGGGTGAGGTCCTCCTAGCAGCCCGCCGAGCCCTTCATGTAGCTGGGCTTCTGGATGGCCTGGCCACCCAGTGTGCTAATGAACCCCCAGACTCATCTGAGTTTTAGCCAAAGGTTAACTTCAACTCAAGCTTTGCTACCTGCTCAAGCAATGATCCCTGGAAAAGGAAATGGCAACCTACTCCAGCATGCTTGCCTGGAGAATTCCACAGACAGGAGAGCCTGCCGGGCTGCAGTCCATGGGGTTGCAAAGAATCTGACAGGACTGAAAACTGAAATTCCACTCTAGGTGTGAACACACAAAAAAAGTTTGAGGTGTCAGAAGATAATCTGTGATTGTTCTGGCTTGTTTAGACATGGTTAAACCGCTAAATTGATAGATTCTCAACTTTATGACTAGGTGCCAAACCCAATCATGACAAATGTTGGCATCCTTGGTAAACAATTTTTCTTATTTTGACACCAGTTTTTATTTTAAGGAAAAGAAAGTCACTGCAGAATATGACAGTTTGATTATGGGTGACAAGAAGAAAAAAAGAGACCACAGAGAGATTGGACTGCAGAGTTCAGGTTGGCATAGGCGCAATGTCAGTGGCAAATGTTGAAACTTCCTGTTTGTCTTGTTTTACGTTGAGGACAAGTATCAAATACTGGACTGGACTCGAACAACTCAGAACGCACAAGGCTCACGGAGTCATACGTTTATAAGGAGTATTTTTCTACCCATTTGAGAATGTGATACATGACCAGGGCCTCCAAGGCTTCCATCTTTTTGCAGGAAGGGTGACAACCCCGAGAGCCTGGTTCCTTAGAAACTGCTCTTTCAGAACCCCCACATCACCTGCATCTTCCCCATTCACCTACCAGCATGCGGGGGCAGATAGTACTGCAGGATAACCTGCCAGATCTAGCACAGGGTCTTACATGACCTGTGAACATGCTTCTGGTGAGCTGACTCACAGTCTTTCTTCATTTTCTAAGCAGAGGCTCACCTGTTCAGAGCTGGTCAGTGTCAGGTGAGTGAGAGAAGGATGCAGGCATGAACAGAGGTAAGAGTGTCCATAAAGTTCATTTGGGTTTTTCCATAAGATAGTACAGAAAATCAAAATTAACTTCTTGACCAACCTAACCTTTATATGGGGAGACACTGAAACTGCCCGTGAAAGATACCCTGCTCTCAACACTTGCGCCTCTTCAAGGATGAAGGCATAGTCATGCCCTTCCTGGAGCTTTGTTCAGCCCCAGACTCAGTGTTGGATG
>CAKXYN010000570.1:0-60687 GCA_935064755.1 Tragelaphus eurycerus
AATGTTCTTCCTCTTCTCATTTGTTTCTTGCTTTTCTTAACACTTATCTATAATTAGTCATTATCTTCCAAATTGTTTCCATTTTTAAAAATTAACGAATTCATTGAAAATTGTGTGGAGTTTTTTGCATATCAAGCACTGGTAATCACTTTTGTAATAACTTTAGTAATTTTTGGTTATCAGTTTTTAAGCTCCTCTTGAACAAAATTATCATGACATACATATTTTGGAAATGAACTATAGTGTTACACTACTAAAACATAAAAAGCCTTCCAAAATATACTTAGTAGGGTTTCTCAGCCCCTTTCATACGATCACTGAGAAGTTTCAATGCCACACCAAGTACTTTATAAGGCCTAGGGAGTACTGCAATAAATGTCTTGCTTGCCTTATCAAGGACATCTGAAATATTGAAGAACTTTTCAGTTGTTTGAATACCTTCTTTTAGTTGATCTATCTCTTTATTTAATGCCTCAGCTTTCTTTTTGAATCCTTCCGTGAGTAACTCTTTTTGCATCTGTCGCGAGAAGAGTCACATTTTGAAAATACCCCAGATCAGCATTTTGTGTCAAACCACCACAGTTGATATGCATGTGTGTCTACTTCTCTAACACTTTAGATGTTTTTTTATATTATTCTAACATTTTCAAACATTTGCAACACGAAAGGGAGAGCATCCAGGGTTTTAGAGTTTCCCATGTTCCTTCAACACCATCTTCTTGGATACGGAGAAGGTGGGTATAGGTCAGGTCTGAAAACTTCTGCAGAGAGAGGTTCCAGCCTCATAAATACTCTTTGGGGAGAACAATAGCAGGTGAGTTCTAAATATTTGTCAGTTTCACTAAGGTGAAATGACCACACACATGTCACCAAGATGGCACTGCTGACTCACTTAGAACTCTAGCTATCAAACTACAGGCTGGGACAAAGATAGGTTTTTATTTTAGGTGTATAAAATGAACCAGGAGACATGGAAACAAATACAACAAATTTTACAACTTTCAGCATCCAGTATTTTATACTGGCACCCAATCTGATATTTTTCAGGAGCAGATGGAACTATTACAGGTCTCCAGTGGTTGTATCCCAGAGATTCTAAGGACTCTAAGACTAAGGTCACAATGGACTTGGAAATAAATGTGATGCTATAAACTCCGTGAACAGCAGTCTAGGAGCCTGGATGTTCCCATTCAAAGCCTAACACTGCAGGGTGTGCTGAGTCTTACAGACATAAACTGATTCACATTTCTTTGATGTTACAGTGAGTCCTGTGTTTTTGTCTTTCTCTCTGGGAGCTGACATAAGGTCAAATTCCTGTCCCTTTATTCCTGAGGAGTTGGGGGTTCCTCATCAGGCCACTCAGCCAGGCCCATCTGAACAAACCTTCAGCTTGTGCTTCAGCATCATTTTCTGCTCTCTCTGAAGGTTTTCTCTTTCCCTATCCATCTTCTCTTGTAGTTGGGCCAGGTTTTCTTTGAAGCTTCTCTCTTGTGCCTCCATTTTTTGTTCCTCTTCATTCTGTTTCTCTCTTAGCAGCTTCTGTTCCCTCTTAGCTGCATCCTTCTTGGCACACTCAGCTGTTTCACAAGAATTTTAAAGAGGAGAAAACATGACCCATGCTGGGCTGTCACCTCCTTTGTTCAGAGATAAAGGTGCCTTTAATATTGTGGGAAGCTTAAGTCTGAATGTTACTGCTACCACATCAGACAACATGCTTTTGGCATATGATGTAGAAGCACTGATTGGATGGACAGGCCACCATTTAAACTCCCCCATTTACTTCAATATGTAGCAGAGAGGTTCCATGGAAGAGAAGAGGAAGCTCCTGGTGTCAGGAAGTGTTTGTTCCCGCACCTGCCAAATGGCAGCACGAGAGCCACCTTCCCTCCTGAGAGCTCAGTCCACCCCTGTACCTGCCATGGCTTTGTCCCCACACAGCATCCGTGAGAACCTGGTCTGCCTGCAGGATGGCTTCCTCTACTCCTGCCTGTGACTGCAGGAAGCTCTGGAGGACCTGGTTTACCTGAAGAAACAACAAGGAGCAAAGACTTGTCAGGGTAGAAAAGATGTAGTGTCTTGCTTTAGGATTTTATTGTTCCAGTAAACTACAGACTGTATCCTGTAAATTCTCCATCCTTTGCAGGCTCCCCAAATGGTTACAGACCTGAGAATTATGTGCATGTCTGCAAACACCCATGGAGCATTTGCTTAGAGAGGCCAGCAGAGCTGATTTTCAAGAGTCCCAGAGACACTGGGTAAATAAGAGTCTAGCCCTTACACAGTGCACACTAAATCTCACATATCCCAGGACCGGAACCTGGGTCAGAGGGACCTGCTGACCCTGGAGAGTCTGCCAGATTGGCTGGAGGCAACTGGAGCTTCTCTTGGGTACATAGACACTGGCAGAAGACATTCTGGGAAGCTCATTCCACCACTTGGACACTGGTGCTGGTGAGCACCATTTCAGAATCTTCCCCCTATCTTATTAGCCCCAAGACCCAGCACTGCCCTAATGCAATGGTCTTGAAATCCAGTACTGGGATACCTCAGGCCAAGCAACTGACTAGACATGCATGCAGCCCCATCCACCAGCAGATGCCGCTGAGCCCACAGCTGTCTCTGGACATGGCTATGTCTACCAGAGGGGCCAAGGACCCAGTCCCATTCTCGGGGGAGACTGAGACCTGAGCCCCCCAGCACCCACTCAGCCAGAGACCCTGGGACACATCAGGGGAAGATACCAGGTGCAAAAGACCTCAGTTTCTCAGTCTGCAGGGCAGGTCCAGTGACTGGCTTGGGCCATGTCATTCCAGGGACCAGCTGGGTTCAAGACCACCTGGACCAATATCAGGCCAACTTAAAAATCCCCCAGATCCAGGAGCTTCTTGGCTCTACCATAGTCAACTTATGCTCTGGAACTCCTGGACCCTGCACCCAGACCCCAGCACGTGGCTCTCTCCTCTGGTGGGGTGTTACTGAGTCTGGGACCTGGCTCACCCACCCAGTGGGCAGCCAACAGGCCTGGGGTCTCCTGGACTCTTACTCAACTCATCCAGAAAAACAGCACTAGACTCAGAACCCTCCTGGGGTTCCAAGTCAACCTCCTCATGACCAGCTGCCTCTCTGTGCAAATCAGGATCTGGCAACCAAACCAGACCAACAAAGACCCTTTGACTCTAATCTGCTGCTCTTTCCCAATCCCATTGCTCCTCACCTTAGCTCCTTTCCTGGGAACCAGTTTATAGTCTTGTTTAAACTTGTTCCTTGCTTCTAAATAAATTCTAGCTCCTACAAGGACAAAGAATGTGCCTCCTGAAATACTTTTCATCAAGGATTCTGAAAGCTGCTTAAGCTTAGCCTCACAATATTTGACGGGAGCCTCTTCATTCTGGATCATGAAACAATACTTCATTTTCTCCATGATGTCCTGGAATGAGATATAAAGAGAAAATTCGATAAAGGGAAGTTGTTAGACAGGATGGTCCTGCTGTGCTCCCTTTGAAGAAGCAGTCTGACAACATCAGGGCACATGAGACTCAGAATAATAGACATGGAGTCAGGTGTCAGTTGTAGCCCCAGTTCTGACCAACTCTTTGTGTGACTTGTGTGAAGTCCCCTAAATTCCCTGGGTTCAGTGTCAATATCTATACAATGAATGGGTTGGCAGAAGCAAAGTACTACTTTATTGTGGCAGTAGCATTAATAGTGATGTATCCATCACCAACAAATAACGAAGAGACAATTATGACTGAAAGTAGGGCTTCCTTCTGCCAACTTGGGTGGTAAGGATAAAACATATATATACATAGAAAATCAAGTTCCTGCTAATGAATTAACTATACACTGAGCAGGGCTTCCAAGGTGACACAGTGGTAACGAATCTGCATGCCAGTGCAGGACACACAACAGATGCTGGTTCAATCCTCGGGTTGCGAAGAACCCCTGAAGTAGGAAATGGCAGCTCACTCCAGTATTCTTGCCTGGAAAATTCTGTGGTGAAAGAGGAGCCTGGGGGGCTATAATCCATGGGATCTCAGAGTGAGGCATTGACTTAGTGAAAAAACACCACAGCAATTAGAGTTTTCAACTTTTCTTATATTCTCATTTCATTGAGAATTTGAGTGTGTGAAAATATAGGAATAAAAATTTTACACATGTCCGTATAGGGTTCGCATCAGGCTAAAAAACATAATGCGAAGTAAGAGATTTTTGTAGCTTATAATGGTCAAGCAAGACTGAAAGTCAGACTTTCAGTGAAGGTGCTAATGGTAAGCAAAATTGTGATCTCCAAGAGTTCTCTTTCCCAGGATCCACTCTCTACCTAGTCCCTGGACTTTTGAATATGATGAACAATTATTCTGTGTACAGACTATTGCATGGAACATGTTGACTTTACAAAATGGAGGTTACCCAGGTGGATATTACCAGATCACACTTGCACTTTGCATGTTATTCTTCTCCAGTTGGTGGCAGAAGTGATAGCCCAAGAGATTAGAAATAGAAGAAGAAAACAGTGCACCATTGCTGCGTTGAAGGCAGAGGGGAGTTCCACAGAATGTCCATGTGGGTACCGGCTCAATGTGAGCCTTGTTTGTAGCTATGGTACACCAAGCAGAAAACCCACAGACCCTGGGTGGGATCTGACCTGAGGAACGATAACCAATAGATGTGTGTTGTTCCAAGCTGCTAAAAGCAGAGTAATTTGTTTCTATAAGAACAGAAAATAAGAAGCCCAATTTTTAGAATAGTGATGATCTGTAGCCTGTGGACTCTATCACTCATTAGAATCTAAACTCCTTTTATGATAAGAAGCACAGGAATTATTTTGTCAAAAAGGGGAGTCTCAGCATCATTCCAGAAGAAAGGAATCAGGAAGCATATATTCTAGGACACATTACCAAGAGCTTCTTCTGGAACATCTGCTTGTCATCCTTGAAGGAGTGCTCCATGAAGATGGCAATGACTTCCTTCTGACAGGCTGCGTGCACCTCCAGCAGCTCCTGGAGTGTGTCTGTGGGGAGGTTCAGTGGCTGGGTCATCTGCTCTCTGTAGTGATCAGCTGCCTTCTGCATGGCTGCTGAGTTCTCACGCTCAGCCAGAGTTATTACTGCATTCTCCAAACAGGGAACTCCTCCACTGTTGATGGCATCTATGTGAGCCTCCACCAGAGTCCCCAACCCTGAAAGATACATAATATTTATTAAATGGAGAGAGAATTCTTACCTGTTTTATAAGTTTAGAGATTAGCACCTTAAAAAAAATCACTAAAATTTTATGGAAGTGGAAGTTTCCTTTTCCTCTATTTATTCTTCTCCTCATTCTATTTACTCATTCTTGTATCCCTCTCCTGTTTGATCTATGAATCTACTTGTTTATAATAACATCACTATGTTTACTATTCACTCTATCTTTTATGGTTCTCAAATTCATCATATTACAATGTCAGACAAATGATTTCAAACAATATGCCCAAGATTCTCCTAGATCACTTTCCACATTTTAGTAAAATAAAAAGAACTTATTATAGATATAAGTACATTACAGAGCTTTTGGGCATTATTTGTAAATGAAAACGTCTTGTTGAAATGTCATCAAGAATTTCAGGACAGTTGAAACAAACATGAAAGTAAGCAGGGCTCATCACAGCATGACTGCCCAGGTGGCATGTCCTTGAAGCCAACCCTGTACATAAGACTGTATTTACATTTGTTTCTCAGACTCTCAATGAACTTACACAGATTCATAACTACTATTTATTTCCTGATTCATGTAAATTCACAAAATATCTTGCCTATTCTCACTCGAAACACTTATCCCTTCGGACATCTCATCACCATGAAGATTTCTATCTTTAATTTATATCATCAATGTAATAGTTTCATGAGATTTGGTAGATTGCTAAGCACTTATATATACTTCTTTAAATGAATAAACATGCATTTTCATGAGTGATGTGAACGTTCATTTTCCAAGTCCTATGGAGAAGGAAACACAACTACAGAGAAAGCAAGAGAAATCCAGAGTGTAATCACAGGTTTGCCACACACTAAAGCACAGAGAGACATAAGGTAGCTAGGGAGACTCACCTCCCCCAGTGACAGTGATTCCTTCTCTTAGGGTCTTAGACTTTGCATGGGTGGAGATATATGAGCAAAAATCTTTTGACTGCTTCTGGAAATTCACATCCAATTGGTTATCTGATAGTTCCTCAATGCGGAGTAATGACCTTTCTGTCATTTGTGAGCCGGTCAAAGACAAAGCACTTTCTTTTGGGAAAAAATTTCCTGATACACTCTCTGGGCATGTTGGAATTTTGGATTTTGGGATCCTTGCCTGCAGAATTGGAAAAAGAGCAGTCATGAAAGGAATAGAGGCCTGAGGACTTTCAGTTCCAAGGATCTTTGCATCACTATAACTCTTGTTATTCTCAAGAATAACAACAGACTGGTTCGAAATTAGGAAAAAAGTACATCAAAGCTGTCTATCATCACCCTGCTTATTTAAAGTATATGCAGAGTATATCATGTGAAATGCTGGGCTGGATGAAGCACTGGCTGGAATCAAGATTGCCAGGAGAAAAATATCAATAACCTCAGATATGCAGATGACTCGTGTATCTCCTATTATTGAATCATGCAAATCAGTCTTACCCTAATCTACCCAGGGGTGGAAAATCCCCTCGCCCCCCTTTTTGGGCTTCCCTGGTGGCTCCAGTGGTTAAAGCGTCTGCCTGTAATGTAGGGGACCCGGGTTCGATCCCTGGGTCGGGAAGATCCCCTGGAGAAGGAAATGGCAGCCCACTCCAGTATTTTCACCTGGGAGAATCCCATGGACGGAGGAGCCTGGTGAGCTGCAGTCCATGGGGTCGCAAAGAGTTGGACATGACTGAGCGGAACTCATCATCATCATCAAGAGCAAAGGAAGTACTTCTGAGGAGGAGGGGAGGAATCCATTCGTAGTGACAAACTTCTGATTCTTTTCCTTAACTTTCCATGCTGTGCAGTGGATCAACTACTTATTAGATGTTTCTTGAGTAATAGATTAATCCAAGAAATTGTCAGAAATATTTTTCTGATATTACAGTTTCCATGTGAGAAATGACATATGGGCTCTATAGTAATATGATGGTAGAAATAAAGATATTTATTATATATTTATGATATTGCTGGGAAAATAACCTGTGGAAGACAAATGATACTCAGGATGTGAAGAAACACTTCATAAATCAGAGCAAAAAAGTACACACATTGTAGATATGATTGGCGATTACTTTAGCATACACCATTTCATGTTAGTGTAGCCTAAATGAAACCAATCCCAAAGAACGGCAATGCCAAACAATGTTCAAACTACCACACAATTGCACCCATCTCACATGCTACAAAAGTAATGCTCAAAATTCTCCAACCCAGGCTTCAACAGTACGTGAACCATGAACTTCCAGATGTTCAAGCTGGATTTAGAAAAAGCAGAGGAACAAGAGCTCAAATTGCCAACATCCACTGGATCATCAAAAAAGCAACAGAGTTATGGAAAAACATCTACTTCTGTTTTATTGACTATGCTAAAGCCTTTGACTGTATGGATCACCACAAACTGTGAAAAATTCTTCAAGTGATGGGAATACCAGGCCACCTTACCTGCCTTCTAAGAAATCTGTATGCAGGTCAGAAAGCAACATTTAGAACTGGACATGGAACAACAGACTGGTTCCAAATTGG
Organism: Tragelaphus eurycerus; assembly: GCA_935064755.1. Lineage (NCBI taxonomy): Eukaryota > Metazoa > Chordata > Mammalia > Artiodactyla > Bovidae > Tragelaphus > Tragelaphus eurycerus. The sequence goes on from CAKXYN010000570.1 coordinate 7,722, forward strand.
GAAAGGAGTACGTCAAAGCTGTATATTGTCACCCTGCCTATTTAACTTATATGCAGAGTACATCATGTGAAATGTTGGGCTGGATGAAGCACAAGCTGGAATCAAGATTGCCGGGAGAAATATCAATAACCTCAGATACGCAGATGACACCACCCTTATAGCAGAAAGTGAAGAAGAATTAAAGAGCCTCTTGATCAAAGTGAAAGAGGAGAGTGGAAAAAGTTGGCTTAAAACTCAACATTCAAAAAACCAAGATCATGGCATCTGGTCCCATTACTTCAGGCAAATAGATGGGAAAACAATGGAAACAGTGATGGACTTTATTTTGGGGGCTCTGAAGTCATTGCAGATGGTGACTGAAGCTTTGAAATTAAAAGACACTTGCCAACTGGAAGAAAAGTTATGACCAACCTAGACAGCATATTAGAAAGCGGAGACATTACTTTCCAAAAAAGGTCCATCTAGTCTAAGATATGGTTTTTCCAGTAGTCATGTATGAATGTGAGAGTTGGACTATAAAAAAAAGCTGAGCACCAAAGAATTGATGCTTTTGAACTGTGGTTTTGGAGAAAACTCTTGAGAATTCTTTGGACTGCCAGGAGATCCAACCTGTCCATCCTAAAGGAAATCAATCCTGAATATTCATTGGAAAGACTGATGCTGAAACTCCAATACTTTGGCCACCTGATGCAAAGAACGGACACATTTGAAAAGTCCCTGATGCTGGGAAAGAAAGAAGGCAGGAGGAGAAGGGGACGACAGAGGATGACATGGGTGGCATCACCGACTTGATGGACATTAGTTTGAGCAAGTTCAGAGAGTTGGTAATGGACAGGGAAGCCTGACGTGCTGCCATCCATGGGGTCACAAAGAGTTGGACATGACTAATCGACCGAACTGAACTGAACTGAACTGAACTGAAACCAGGAGACCTTGTCTCTTCTTTGCATAATTTTACACTGGATGTGATTATTATATAGAAGGATTCTAGGCATCTACCAGTAGGTCAACAAATACTTATTTATTGAAAGAATGAACAAATTATTGAAAGTGAAACTTAGTCACTTAATTATGTCCAACTCTTTGCAACCTCATGGACTGTAGCTTGCCAGGTTCATCTGTCCATGGAATTCTCCAGGCAAGAATACTGGAGTGGGTAGCCATTTTCTTCTCTGGGAGATCGTCCCAACCCAGAGATTGAACACAGGTCTCCAGCATTGCAGGCAAATTCTTTACTAGTTGAGCTACCAGGGAAGTAAATGATTAAGTGAACAAAAATGAATATTGCTTCCAGGTACCACTCAGCTAAAATAATCTGAATAACTAACTTATTATATTAGCTGACATATACTATGTCAGGTTGTAGGATGAAGAGTGTGATATTATGAGGAAGAGCACATAAAGGACCTGACAGTCTTACTGGAAGGACATGGCAGTGCTTTTTTCCTGAACTCTGTAGTGTAGAAATAGCCTATCTATCAATATGAAGAATGCAGCTACCTATGCTGGTAAGATGCACTGTGTTTACCTTTTGATTCTGGTTCAATGGATTATCTTTCTCAAATAGAAAAGGAGAAGCACTTAGATTTACTATGTAAGAGAAGTTTATGTGAGCCTTTTTTTTCATGGTATTTATTTCTCTAAAATCATTTGGTCTAATATAGGATTCCACATTTCCTCTGTGAGCTTAAGCTCTGGTCACTAGAGTTTTCCCAGTAACAATAATGACTGAAGCCACCATCTGTCATTCACCAGGCACCATTAGCATGGCCTCAGCTCAACCTCAAATCAAACTGACATCAAGTGCTGAAAGTCAGAGCTCTGTTGACCCTACCTCCTACTGAACCATCCAACACTCCGGCCCTGCTCTGATACCTGGAATCAACTTCAAGGCATTCTCCAGGTACTCATCTTCAGTGATGGGGTATTCATCTAACTCCAGTTCCAACATGAAATCCCCCCGCACAGTCCAGATGAAGTCTGGAAAGAAACTCACAAACTTGGCTGAGCCTTCTTCCTCATCGGAGCTGGGAGATGATTTGGTTCTGATTAACTCTGTTAGTTCAGTCACATAGCTGTGATTAGCTAAGGAATAAGAAGCACCCTCCAACACAATTTCCAGATTTGGCCCCAAAACACATTATATCAACCTTCTCTTTTGCCCCATTTTCCCTCTATATCAGCCATGAAAATGGAATCATGGGAAAGAAGAAACAGTATCAGTCGCTAGTCCCATAAACTCAATGAAATGTGCTGGTTCAGTTCCTGGAAGGATACTGAAGCTGTTCCAGGGCCTGGTGGTTGATGGTGCTCATGCTGTTGTGACAAAGGTGCTGCTCAGGAGCACTGCCAGGGCAAAGATCCAGGAGTCATTCTTGGAGTCCCCCTAAAAAGTACATTACAGCGTGAGGATGCTACTCCTCCTTCTCCCATACGGTTGTTCATTTACTATAACAGTTGTATTGTAACTAAATAGTAAGACAAGTAACATAAAATTTCAAGACAATGCTAAATGCAAACCTTTTTGGTGTTGACACTGATCCTGCTAAGCACTTAGGTGTGGTTAGCTATTAACAGAAGTGAATGACATCATAAATGTGCATCAGGCTTGTCTCATGGCTCAGTGGTAAAGAACCCACCTGCCAATGCAGGAGACCTAGGTTAGATCCCTAAACGGGGAAGATCCCACATGCTGTGGAGGAATAGCCCATGCACCACACTGAGCCTGTGCTCTAGTGCCCGAGAGCACAACTACTGAGCCCATGCACTGGAACTACTGAAGCCCACGCAGCCTAGAGCCTGTGCTCTGCAACAAGAGAAGACACAGGAGTGAGAAGCCTAAGCACTGCAGCTAGAGAGTGGCCCCCGCTGTCTGCAACTAGAGAAAGGCCCGCACAACAACAAAGACCTAGTGAAGTCAAAAATAAAATAAATAAATAAACAGAATTATGTTTTTTATGTTTTTTAAATGTCAAATGTTTATTACAGTGCCTGGAACACATAAGTTATGCAATAATAAATGGGCCATGATTCCTTTGCACTTCTTTTCTTGATCATAGGCTATGTTAGGAACTAGTGTTATTCAATTAAATTCATCAACTATTCATTGCACATTTAGAAAACAGTGGATACAACATCTGCTTATATGGATATAAAGTTTCCTCTGACAGTCCCTCCTTAGAGAGATGGAGGGGCAGATTATCTGGCAACATGTAAATACATCGAAAATGCCAGGCATGAAACCTAATACTATACTGTAAAAGACAAAGGGGATGATTTCAAATGAACCAGAAAATGTACTCTGTGCATTCAGAGCCAGACGTGATTGTGTCTGACAGCGATATGATGGCATTAGGTTAAAAAGAGCTGGGCTTTAAAGAAATGACAGAACATGGACTTGTGCAGTTTACAGGGACCATGCACATAGAGGGCCCACAGAAACCAATCACAGTTGTCAGAGAGCATGATCAGAAAGCAAATTACATGCTCATTTTACTTGACTGAAGTAGTGGTTACCCATGTGGTCATAGATGATGAGGCTGAAAATGAGATTAGGAGAAGTCGAGTGACTTTGGAACAGGGTATATATTGCCGAGACACACTACAGGTAGGGAGGGCAGCAAGTTCTGCTTCTATCAGTGTGCAGTCTGGTGTGCTTTGGTTCCTTGACAAATACAATTAGACAAAAAGAAGAAGGTCATGCTAACTAGAATCTAGCAGGTGTTAGTAGACCATCTTGGGTTGACACTGAGATGATTATTGAATATTTAAATCTGGATTTTTAAACTCAGCATTTCTGAATTCATGCCCTAAATCCTTTTCTGCAGTGATGAAAGTCAAAGATTCAATGCTACTACTTTTAATTTAGAAGCAGATTAATAGAAATAAGGAGAAAAATTGATTGCAAGTAACGCTGTGAAGACAAAATACCTAATATTATCCTATTTACATTCTCCTCATGAGTCTAGCTCAAGTTTTTATAGAATTTATTGAAGAATTCATCTTCAGAGATCCAAAACATGGAATAAAATGCTCCTGGTATGTTGGAAGCTTTTCTGGTGATTTAAAAAAATAGTTTATTTGCTGAATCTACTTTCATGATTCCTACTTCCAACTTGATTAACCCTAGACATCTGAACCTGTAGAACCAGTTGACTGCATGAATTACAGCTTTCACTAAGATTTCCTCCCAAATCTAAAAAACTTGGGTAAGGCCTCACTCTTTTTTTCATGGGTCAAGATTGCTTATTTTTTATCTCCCCAACTCAGCTCTGGCTTATACTTCATTCACTGTTGCACTTAACACAGAGCCTTAGATTTGAACCCAATACATATTTGTTAACATCCATCTTTCACCCCAATGTTAAAAATAAGGAGATGGGGGGAAAAAAATAAAAATAAGGAGATATGTCCCCAGTATCCATAGTATTGATCTTATTAAAGAGAAAAGTCAAGTAAAGAGAATTTAACTTCATTATTTATAACTGGATTTGCAGTTTATAGGAATATGTTGTAAAAGTTGAATTGAGGTGAGAAATTGAATTGTAAGTGGAGTGTCAGGAGTAAAGAAGATTCCCTGCCTTACCTTCTCCACATCACCCAGACCCTCAGTGTCCAGAAGGACCAGGGTGTGGTTCTCCTTGGAGGGTGGGGCACACACCACATCCAGATGCCCTTGGTTTCAGACCTCAGTGTGGAGCCCAGACGGAAACCTGCAGATAAAGAGGAGGAAGCAATGCAAAGTAAGAGCAGATAGTCCAGGCCGCCCACAGGTTATTTTGGGTGAACTTGTGTGCATGTGAGTGCCTGTCTGTGGGGAGGATGCTTTCACTTCAACAAGTATAGAAAATCCAACCTCTACACATATTCAGAACCTTCTCAAGAAACACTTTGTGTCCCCTATTCATCTCTTACCATTAATAGCTCAAACTGTGTCACATTATTACATAATGTTAGCTATATTAACCTCTCTACATTTGTCTGACACTGAAGAGCTCCCTTATCCTCCACTTTCTGATGGACTTTTACCAGTGAGAGGTAACAGTAGGAGTTTAGAAGGCAGGCACCTGTTGCCCTGGCTTCCACCCTGATGAACCATGGGGTCCCGGTGCCTCTGTTCCCATATTTAGTCACATCTCCTTTTGGCAATGCACCCTACTCCAGTACTCTTGCCTGGAGAATCCCATGGATGAAGGAGCCTGGAGGGCTGCAGTCCACGGGGTCGCTGAGGGTCGGACATGACTGAGCGACTTCACTTTCACTTTTAACTTTCACGCATTGGAGAAGGAAATGGCAACCCATTCCAGTTTTCTTGCCTGGAGAATGCCAGGGACGGGGGAGCCTGGTAGGCTGCCGTCTATGGGGTCACACAGAGTCGGACACGACTAAAGTGACTTAGCCTTAGCCTTTTTGGTAAAGAATTGGCCTGCAATGCAGGAGGCCCTGTTTGATTCCTGGGTCAGGGAAGATCCCCTGGAGAAGGGATAGGATACCTACTCCAGAATGCTTGGGCCTCCCCTGGTGGCTCAGATGGTAAAGAATCCACCCACAATGTGGGAGATCTGGGTTCAGTCCCTGAGTTGGGAAGATCCCCTGGAGGAGGACATGGCAACCCACTCCAGTATTCTTGCCTGGACAATCCCCATGGACAGAGGAGCCTGGTGGGTCACAGTCCATGGGATCGCAAAGAGTCGGACACAACTGAGCAACTAAGCACAAGACCTTGATCTTACCACATCTGGAATCCACTCACTGCTTGTCTCTTCATGCTGTAGGAGATATCAAAGCTACTTGACATTGTTCCTGCCACCCTCTGAGTGTTTCTGCATTACTTCATTGGTTCCCTTTGCTCAACTCATGCCCTTGTAATTGTCCCTCCAATAAACATCCCTCAGTTCCCCTCTAAGTGGATTCTCTGTGTCCTTTCACAACCTGCATTGATACCTCAACTTTTGTTAGTTTTATTCCTCTTCTTCCTCCTCGTATTTTCCTCACTTCTCTTCTCCTCTTCAAAAATGATGAATTCTTTGTTACTGACTCACACGGAGATATAACAGAAGAGAAAGCAAAACATACCTGTAAGACTTGCTTGCCCTTCTTTCTCAATGCTTAAGCCCAGAGATGGGAGAGGATGTAAGGTACATGCCTAAGAAGCTGCAAGTAAGATATCTCACCCAACAGTCCAAGATTTTGACCTTGGTCAGATGCCAATGCTCCCTTCAACTGAGAATAGAAACGGATATGATGCAATACCTAAGGGAGCATGGTTCAACATGGCTCAGGCCATTCAGTGCCGTATCTTGTGTGCTCTGCTCAAAGTGGGTATAGGACCTGAGAGGATCTTCACTCTTCTACATCATGATGGCATTTGACTGTGTGATGGCATTAATACAGAGAAATGTGAACTCTCAGTTCCTCCAGGGAGAAAAGACAAGCTATAAGTGGAGGTCATCACAGTCAGTTATGAGATGTAAAGAACAGACAACGGTATTACCACAAGAGAGAAAGTATTGACTTGCTTCTGCTAGTCCACCCTGACTGGGTGCTAATTTGTGCTTTCTTCTTCCTGTGACATGACTCATGTGGTAAGTCACAATTCAGACGTTTTAAAACATGACTGCCTAGTCGCTCAGTTGTGTCCAACTCTGCTCCCATAGGCAGTAGCCCGCCAGGCTTCTCTGTTCATGGGGATTGTCCAGGCAAGAATACTAGAGTGGGTTGCCATGCCCTCCTCCAAGGAATCTTCCCAACCCAGGATCAAACCCAGGCTTCTCGCATTGCAGGTGGATTCTTTACCAACTGAGATTCCAGGGAAGCCCTAAAACATGACTAGGTTAAAGGTTTCCTCAGTAGGAAAATCACTTCTTTATTACCAGATGTTGTCTCAAGTAGGAAAAGAAAGAATGCTCCTCAAACTCCTTGCATGTATCTCTTAAGAGTTCTGAAATCTTAAATCTCTCCAAGAATAACCTATTTATTAATTTACACTGGCAAGCAAAAGCATCCTCCCCTGATTGGTGATCAATTTCCTTTCAAACAAAGACAAACATAAAATGTCTTGTTTTAAGTCAGTAAGAGATTGCAAAGGAAAAATGAGAGTGGGAGAAAGAAAGAACAAAGAGAGATGGGGGAAGAGAGAGAGACACACACAGACACGGAAACAGATAATTTGAGTGAGACACTGAGATATTCCTAGGGACCCTTAGAGTTTAGTGAACTGCGGTTGTACTCTCTAATTGTGGCTGCTAAGCTGCTGGGCCGGCCACAGAGGAAGGCATTAGGAAAGAAATGGTGTGTCTTCTTAGAAATGCCCAACAGGACATGGTTGTATTATTGTAAAAATCAATCAGAAACAAGTCAGGCAACTTGGTAGAAAAAACCCTCTTGAAATAGGAAAGGCAAAAGGCAAATATATGAAAAAGTGCTCAAACCTATTAGTAGTGAGGCAAATAACAAGCAACCTCCAGACACCAGATCGACAAAAGTTTAAAAATGTTTTTACTGAAATTTTGTGAAAATGTGGAAAATTTAAATTGCTGCTAATAAGCACATAAACTGAACATAAAGCTAAAAAGGCTGTTTGATGTTATCCAGAAAGGCTGAAGACAAACACTTCTTGATTCAGCAATTCCACTTCTAGGTAAAACATAAGAAAGTTAGTATATACACACACCAGGATATAGATGAAGAATAATCATGAGAGCACCATTCATAAAAGATAAAAGTTGCAAATAATGCCAGTGTTCATCAGCAACAAATGGGTCAGTAAATTGTGGTATCCTCTGTCAGTTTAAAAGTACAAAATAGTGAAAGTACTTACAGACACCCATGACAAACTAGATGAACCTCATAAACTTCTTATTGAGAATATGAATCAAGATCCCAATGAATACCAGAATGTACTTTCCTCTATAAAGTTTAAGCTATTTTTAAGAAATAGTTGCATAGATTGTAAAACAGTATTTAAATATAAAGAATGAAAGAAGACACCATGAAAATCAAAACATCGGTGAGCTCCATTGAGGGTGTAAGAGGGTGTGATTTGGGCTTTTGGGTGTTGGTGATGTTTTATTTCTTGCTCTGGGCAGCAACTGAACAGTTGATCACTTCATACTTATCAAATTTTTAATATGTATATATATATTTTTTATGTATTCTTCCATAAGTGTTATTAAATATGTGTTCTCAGTCTTGACTGACTCTTTGTGACTCCATGGACTATAGTCCACCATGCTCCTCTGTCCATGGCATTTTCCAGGCAAGAATACTGGAGTGGCTTGCCATTTCCTTCTCCACGGAATCTTCCCGACCCAGAGATTAGACCCGAGTGTCCTGCATCTCCTGCGCTGGTAGGCAGATTCTTTACCACTGCACCACCTGGAAACCTGAAAGTGTTAGTCGCTCAGTCGTGTCTGACTCTTTGCAACCCCAGTGACAGTAGCCCATAGCTGCCAGGCTCCTCTCTCCATGGAATTCTCCAGACAAGGATACTGGAGTGGGCTGCCATTCCCTTCTCCAGGGGATCTTCCTGACCCAGGGATTGAAACCAGGTCTCCTGCATTGCAGGCAGAGTCTTTACCATATGAGCCCCCAGGGAAGCCCCATCTATGTGCCTTAGACTTCACACATTAGAAAAGACTAGTTAGAGAAAGAGAATATGTATAGTTATTAACGTTTTACTGTGAAATTAAACCAAAAGGAATGCATGGTAGTCTCATTGAGGTATAGGATATGGGGATTTTGCTGTCGGTGCTCCCTTCTATTGTTTTCTAAAAAGAAGACATATTAAAAAATATTTGTGTGCTGCTTGGAATGACTCTGTGGTTTAAGGAAAATGTGGTGAAGGAGAAAGGAAGGCAGTAATTGTTGAAGATGAGCCCCTGAGAAGACGGCAGTGGATGGAATCAGGATGAACGAGGTAGATGTTCTGATGGGGCTGGGAACTCTCGCTCACTGGACAGAAGACTGAACGTTGTGGAGGGATGGGTGGTGAGAATTAGAAGTTTTTTCAGCAATGCTGGTGGGGGAGTTAGGCTCTTCCTTAACATGACCCTAGAGGAGGAGGATCAGCAGCCTGCATTACCATGCTTTCAAGCAAATGTCCTGAACGACACTTAACAAAACTCACCGTGGTTTTGTCCTGCCAGGCGGTTCATCAGGTAGGACTTTCCGGTCCTATACAGCCCTGCGATGGCCACCACCACCACAGGCTGAGATATCTGCTCCAGAATCTTTAGTGCTCTAGGATTGACTGTCAGCTGATTGTTCTGGTTTCTTACCAGACAGATGGGGTGCATTATGGTGGATCCAGATGCCATGGGAAGCTGTAACCCAGAGAAACAACTCAGTAGAACACAAGGGCCCCAGAGGGGTGGGATAGGGGGCAGGAGGGAGGCTCAAGAGGGAGAGGATATATGTATACATATAGCTGATTCATATTGTTGTACAGCAGAAACTAACACAACATTGTAAAGAAATTACATTTCAATTAAAAAATAATAAAATGTGAAAAAAAAACCCAAAACCCCTACAGGGTCCTGAGGTCATCCCTCATGGTTACCAAAGTCATATGCACATTAGTCTTTTGCTTGTGGAACTTAGATATCAATTCTCTTTGCTTTGTATATTTCAAAAAGGTAACTATTTTGTCTGGTGTGCCAAGGCCTGTACAGGTACAGTATGTATATTATCTTATTGATCCTTACATGAACCCTAACACAACCTTGCCCATGTGAGGCATACAGTGATCAGACTGAGAACACAAAGCACTGATGATAGAGCTTTGAGAACACTAACATTTTGTGGGGTAAGTAGAGACAGATGGGACATGAACGGGATGAGGAGTGACCAGAGATGGTTTCTTGAGTTCCAGAATGATGTGATCACTCATTAATTGCACAAATATTTATTGAGAACCTTCCATGTGCTGGACACTGTTCTAGGAGCTTAGGATCAATCAGTGAACAAGACGGATACAAATTCTTGCTGCACGGATCTCTATTCTAGTAAAGGAGACAAATCATATAGAAAGTGAAGAAATAAAATATCCACATATATGGATATTAGAGGGTGGTAAATGCTCAGAAGGAAATGAGCAGGGAATGGGATTTGAATTTACATGGAGATTAATCAGGGAAAACCTTGCCAACAAAGGAAAAATGAATGTGACTGGTGACCAGATGGAGGAATCACTGGAGTAGGACAGGCTGGAGGAAGAGTGATTGTGAGAAAAAGAAGCTGAGATAAAGATGCTGCTCTCTCTTAAAACAGCACAGATCTTTAAGGTACCTAACAAAGTTGCACATGTAATAATTTACTAACTGAAATTAAAGGGTATTTCTTATTATTTAAGCAGAGAGAGAGGAGATGCAAGCAACTTGGGTGTTATAAGGTCTGGCTAGATATGCCAGGGTCTTACATCCGGGCCAGGCTCTACTCTAAACGATTTCATCACCATGATTAGATGTTTCATGATCTTAGGAGACAGACAGAAGTCAGAAGGCTTTCTAAGAAGATTAATTTCTTTGTGCCTCAGTTTTTTCTTCTATACAATGGCAGCATTAGACATAAAAATCAATCTGTCATTAGGGTTATTTGGAGGATTAAATATCTCATAATGCTTACAATAGTCTTAAAATTATGCTGGTACACGGTAAATTCTATATAAGTATTGCTTTACAACTGAATGTCTGAATATAGGGACAGAAATTACTGAATGAAAGTGGAGGATTGGCTCTGACACTTCCCTCCCTGGTTGCAAGCAAGTGGGAAGACACAGCCCAAGAGGAAGATGAGCAGGCTGGGGAGATCCAGTGGTAATAGCTGAGAGGGAATAGCAGTGATGTAGGAAGAGTCAGGGAGAAGGCAATGGCACCCCACTCCAGTACTCTTGCCTGGAAAATCCCATGGACAGAGGAGCCTGGTAGGCTGCAGTCCATGGGGTGGCGACTGAGCGAGTTCACTTTCACTTTTCATTTTCATGCTTTGGAGAAGGAAATGGCAACCCACTCCAGTATTCTTGCCTGGAGAATCCCACGGATGGGAGAGCCTGGTGGGCTGCCGTCTATGGGGTCGCCCAGAGTCGGACACGACTGAAGCGACTTAGCAGCAGCAGCAGGAAAAGTCAGGCTGGAGGAGTTCAGAGCTGCCCTGGGATGTCCAAGTACAGGTTCTGGAGTCAGGCTGCCAGGGTTCAAACCTGAAGGTTCATAGCACTTATTATCTGTTGATGCCTTGAAAAAGGGACTTAACTCCAAAACCTTCTTTTTCTTAGCAGTTTATATGTAAAGCAACAATTCTTGATTCATTACAGTACAGCTGATAACAGATAGGCTCTAAATCATGAAAAAATTTTTTTTCTTGATTCATGTACTATTTTAATTAGACAGTGTGTTATAATGTGTCAGTGAGCTCTGTAAGCTGCAAATTGCCAAGAATTATAAGGTATCTAAAATTTTTTTATCAGAAAAAACATTTATTTATTTAACAGATTTCTTCTGAACAATTTCTTTTCTTTTTCTATAGTGGATTTGGAGCAGAAATGGGAGAATAAAACATGACCTTTTACTGCTGCATTAGGTCAAAATTAATAAAGGAAAACCTGGAGAATTCCCTGACAGTAGTTGGGACTCTGTGCTTTCACTGACAAGGGTGCTGGTTCCGTCCCTGGTCTGGAAAGTAAGATCTCACTTGAAGGCCTGTGTCCCCTCCCCCATCATGTATGTGCTGTGTGCTCCAGGGAAGAATAGTGGAGCCTGTTGCCATTTTCTCTTCCAAGGGATCCTGACCCAGGGATCAAACCCACGTTTCTGGTGTCTCCTGCATATCCTGCACTGGCAGGTGGATTCTGAGCCAACTGGGTTTCATGTGTCCCCAAGCTTATCCCCCCACACCCAAAATGAACTTCACTCAAATGGAGTCAGCAAGCCAGAAGGGGGCTTGTTGCAGAACTACAGACTGGAGGTCAGTTACGAAAGAATTGTCAATTACAGACCCCAAGGGAAAATTTTTCAACAGGGAAAGAGTTACCAATGACAACCCTCAAGAGGAAAAGGTGTACACTACATTTCCTACAAGAATTGACTACCCCAGCAACTCAGTCAATGAGAATTGGTCATCACTCTTGAACTCTGACTTTTCTTTCCAAACCAACCTTCCCAGCCCCTTACTTTTCTCTATCATGTTCTTTTTCTTTGTTGGACTTCCTTATGGCTTTTTTTTTTTTTTTAATTTTTAATAGCTCGCTTGTCCCAAATTACAATAACTCTACTATTCCTGAATAAATTCACTTTGGCTTGTAAAATAACTTTTATTTTTAAGGTGAATAGCTATAAGCAAGAGAAATTGGGGAGTTTATATCTTAGACCAAATATTGATAAAGCTTTGTGTAAGTCAATGAGTCTACAAAGATTTTTGTATTTTAACTCAAAGTATACTGAGGGACCAAAACCAAGAAGCTTTTAACTTCAAAACTAAGCACTTGGAGGGGCTTTCCCAGCAGTCCAGTGGTTAAGACTCCCTGTTCCCAATGCAGGAGACAGGGGTTCCCTGGTCCAGGAACTAAGATCCCCACGTGCTGCATGGCATGGCCTCACAAATAAATAAATATAACAACAAAAAACCATAAAAAAGAAACTAAACAAATAGAAAAGAACAGTGCTAATAGAAGGCAGAAGATGACCAACAAGTTTCCAAAGGTGACTGTTCAGAATTATCTGATAGTCAAGAGTACCCCACACTGGAGATTTTCAGCAAGTACCAGAAGTTATTCTGAGGCTGTTAATGTATGTGCCACTCATTAAAAACAATGCATGATCAACAAACATGATTAGATCTTACAGTTATTAATACTTTTTTTTAGTAAGAGTGAGATTGAATTATTCCAAAGAAAACAGTTCTGCATGTATTCAGAGTATCAAATGTTAAGACAAAAATAATCCCGAGTCCATCTTTTAGAATTTAAACTGGCTCTGTGGCTAGGACCATCTTTTTTGTTTGACAACTGCCCAGCGGGGTGCACTCAGGATGTGTCTGAGGAGGGCAGGAGGGGGCTAGGAGAAGAGATCGCACCCATCGCCTCTGCGAAGGGCGAGCTGGGGAGTGAGGGTGAGTTTGGGTCTTCAATCTCAAAAATGACTTCAGCTTCCTTTCCTCAGAAGACGTACCTGCTCTCCTGCTTTTTGCTGCAGCCCTGCTTAGATGCTCCGGGAGCAGCGGCGCATCAGGGCGACTAGCTTGAAAGCAGCCTGGGATCCAAAAAGAGACTCGGAGCTGCCCGAACAGTGCGCCCGGCGGGCCGCCACCCACGGGCCCGGGCCTCCATCTGCTCCTCTCCCTCCCCCAGTGTGGGGTCTGCGCTGGGGGATTTATTGTTGTTACTTAACCGAAGTGTGCTTGGAAAGTCAAGTTTAGGAGCAGACTTACCTGGAGCTGCAGCCGAGGGTCAAGTCAGTTGCTCTGGCTCGCCTCTAGGGCTCTTCCTGCTTCTGGCTCCTCAGGAAACCGACTCTTGTGCTCAGAAGCTGAAAAAAAAAAAAAAAAAAGCTGAAAAGCCAGCTGGTTATTAAAAGTGGTGGGGGTTATGGGAAACGAAATCAAAACCGAAAGGGATAATTGTTTGTTTTTTTTAATGGAGGCAGGAATCTGGATGAATTCCAGGAAAGACAGGGAGACAGGTAGTTCCTCCAGGCCTGGCTGGGTCAGCGCAACTTTGTCCCTCCCCCACAGTTGGTTTGAAGGAGGTGCAAGTAATGGTAGGATGAGAGTTCAACAGTCTGTCTCTCAGGGGTGTTTTGTCAGAGAGGGAGTTTATTAATGTTTCTTCACTTGAAAAATGTTTCATTTTTTTTCCTTTCTCTTTCCTTTTTAAAAAGTGTTTTAACTCGTTCTTTTTTTTCATTAGCAAAATAAATATGTGTGTATAAAACCCTCAATTTTATAGCCCAGACATAGTCACTATTTTTTTAATTGGAGAATAATTGCTTTACACTGTTGTGCTGGTTTCTGCCACACAATAACACAAATCAGCCATAATTATATGTATATCCCCTCCCTCTTGAGCTTCACTATTATTTTGTTCTAGTTTTCCTCTTTTCTTTTCCTAGTGTGGATCCAGATTTGGAGATTAGGGGTTGATTCAGATTCCTTCCGTTCTTTTCTGTATCCTTTAAGGCGTTGTACTAACCTGTAAGTTAAAAGCTGACTGCTGCTGTTAGGGAACCAGGTTCTGTTGCCCAAGGAGCTGCAAGCCAAAGCACTGAGAGCAGGAGATTTGCAGCAGAGAGTTTACTTGTGAGGCAACCCAGTAAGGCTGCAGGGGCTGTGATGCCACCAGGTCCCCTGTGGGGCAGGCGGGTCTATTCTGACTCTGATCAGCTATATTGGTTTCACCTGGCTTCAGGCAGTTTTGCTGTGTTACAAGAGGAAGGCGTTTTCAACAAGCTCTTCCCTTATCTGCTCATTCTGTAAGATGAGCTCCAGAATTTCCCTTAGTCTGCAGTTTCTGTGTCAGGTTTTTACCCTATGAAGCAGGGTTTCACTCTCCCATTTGTATTTCAGATGGAAGTGAGGGAAAGGAAGGACAGGCAGAATATAATCTCAAAGTTCTATGGCCAAATGTCCCCAGGAGGCAGTGCTTTGGCATATATTCCCTATGCAGACTTCTTTAGCTGAAAAAGCAGCTAGAAAAGTATAAAAATCCTTAGCCAGATTGCCATATGCTTATTTTGTAAAATAGAATGAGAACATATTTGGAGCTGCAAAGCACGTTATAACTCTAAAGGTGTATACTACAATATCAGGGTCAGATTTTTCTAGAATTCTGAGACTTCCCTTGGTAGATTCAAGACCTGAACCCAAACTGGGAAAACTACCATAGCCCTATAATCCCTGAGCCACTGAGATGGATTTAGGGGGAGATTGAGCACATAACCTAGAGCCAAATAAAGTTAATCTTTTCTCAGTTACCTGGATTCCAGAAATTTCTCTTTTCCTCCCTCACTCTTGGTCTTGTTCTGGATCTCTTGATCTATTCTCTTCTGTTTTCATTCAGTTCAGTTCAGTTCAGTTCAGTCACTCAGTCGTGTCCGACTCATGGCAGCCCCATGAATCGCAGCATGCCAGGCCTCCCTGTCCATCACCAACTCCCAGAGTCTACCCAAACCCATGTCCATTGAGTCAGTGATGCCATCCAGCCATCTCATCCTCTGTTGTCCCCTTCTCCTCCTGCCCTCAATCCCTCCCAGCATCAGAGTCTTTTCCAGTGAGTCAACTTTTCACATGAGGTGGCCAAAGTAGTGGAGTTTCAGCTTCAGCATCATTCCCTCCAAAGAAATCCCAGGGCTGATCTCCTTCAGAATGGACTGGTTGGATCTCCTTGCAGTCCAAGGGACTGTTTTCATTAACTTTTTGTTTTTGTCAATTGGAGTATAAAGATATGTATTTCAAAATGAAGATGTAAGGCCACTTAGATATGTTTGGCTCTGAAACATGATAAATATTATACATATTATAAACATGATATATATTATTAATCACAAATATATTTGGAGTTTTATTTTCAGTTTCCATGATTTGTCACTGCTTTAGAAAAAAATCCTTTAAAATTATATCCCATAGATATAATTGAAAAAAGTATACTACTTTGGAAAAGTAAGAATAATTACTTAAGTAAGTAAGAATAATTACTTTAGTAAGTAAGAATGGCATCACCAACTCAATGGACATGAATTTCAGTGAACTTCGGTAGCTGGTGATGGACAGGGAGGCCTGGTGTGCTGCGATTCATGGGGTCGCAGAGAGTCAGACACACCTGAACCACTGAACTGAACTGAACTGAACTGAAGAATGATTAAAATGTGTTCCTAAATGGAAGACTTTGGCCACCTGATGCAAAGAGCTGACTCATTTGAAAAGCCCCTGATGCTGGGAAAGATTGAGGGTAGGAGGAGAAGGGGACGACAGAAGATGAGATGGTTGCATGGCATCACCGACTCAATGGACATGGGTTTGGGTAGACTCTGGGAGTTGGTGATGGACAGGGAGGCCTGGCGCACTGCAGTTCATGGAGTCACAAAGAGTCGGACACGACTAAGCGATTGAACTGAACTGAACCCCAGAATAAGTGGTCTTGCATCTTGCTTTATAAATTGCGCTTGTTTGTCATCTAGTGCACTGAACTTTGTGTCTAGTGAAACTTTTGAGAGGAAGAGTCTCATTTTCACACCCTCAGAGTTTCGTGAAAGACCATGGGCTGTGGATTGACCAGCATTATAAACAGTTCAAACCTGACGTACTTTCAGTTCTGAAATATGAGTGCAGTTCATCAGGTGTGGAAAATGTGGGTACAAAGGAATAATAGCCTTTGGGGATAAAATTCCTAGGTTTTGGGAGCTCTAGAATTGGAGAGAGTAGCCACTGAGACAAAATATTTGTAAAAATGTTGCAAAACTAAAAGCACTTTGGATATTGCTGAGCAGAGAAATAAGTAAGATAAAAGAATAGGCATTCAGGACTATAAAATTGTAAGGTGATAGATCTTGATTGCTTATTTGGCTATAATAAGTATGTCACTCTCCTTGCAAGCTAGAATGGAGGTGTATGACCTGAGGAAGTTCAGCCTCAGTGTATCTGCAACACGCGGTGAAGGGATAACTGACAGTGTTCAAGCTAAACTCTCTTTAGATCTAATTTTTAAAGGAAAAAGTTATTTCTGGCTTAAAGTTCCTTTTACCATTTTTGAAGTGTCAAAGAGTTCACATGATCAAAGTCCACAGACTTTAATATAGCTGGGTAGGAGTTCAGGGGATGGAGTCTATTAGCGCTATACAGAAACAGAAAGCAGGATCTAATACAACCAAAAGCCCCAAGTGTCTGTGCATTTATCCACCGCTAGTCTCGTTCTGCAGAGAAGGCGACAGCACCTCACTGCAGTACTCTTGCCTGGAAAATCCCATGGACGGAGGAGCCTGGTAGGCTGCAGTTCATGGGGTCGCCAAGAGTCGGACGCGACTGAGCGACTTCACTTTCACTTTTTAGTTTTATGCATTGGAGAAGGAAATGGCAATCCACTCCAGCGTTCTTGCCTGGAGAATCCCAGGGACGGGGGAGCCTGGTGGGCTGCCGTCTATGGGGTCGCACAGAGTCGGACACGACTGAAGCGACTTAGCAGTCTCATTCCGTGTTGTCCATTGTTCTAAATTTTTAGTATCCACATGTACTTCACCAGGAATTGTTACCTTCTCACTCATCTCCACTACTTTTTAAGAATATTGGAGCCAATAGTCATGTCACAATTGTATTACTATAGTGAAAATCTTAAACTATGCATTGGAGAAGGAAATGGCAACCCACTCCAGTGTTCTTGCCTGGAGAATCCCAGGGACGGGCGAGCCTGGTGAGCTTCCGTCTATGGGGTCGCACAGAGTCGGACACGACTGAAGCAACGCAGCAGCAGCAGCATATATCTAATTATCTTAAACTAGTCTATCTAATTCTTGCATTAGAAGTGGTGTGGACATCTATCAATTAAACTGTTACTCTGTTTTGTCTTGGTTCTTACTTTGAATGAGGGGAATAGGAACTGCAGCCACTACCCAGCTAGGACAAACCCTAGTTAGGCACAAACATTTTCTTTTTCAAAGTGTTCCCAACTGTTCAATATACCCAGCTGAATTCCACTCCCTATTTTGTGCCCTTTAAATGTACCTTGTAATGATAAGCAAACAAAGGGAAGCTAATGCAGACAAGTTTGGAGGAGAACATGTGAATCTCTTTTTAAACCTATAGCTTTGTAGTTACTCCTTGTTCTGCTGGCTCTGATTATAGCAGGATTTCAACGTCCTTTCGAACATGAGCCTTTTTTCAGTTCTTGGGGATGTGTTTGGCCACTCACACGATACAGAATGAGCTTAAGATCATGTGACATGAATTCCACTGGTTCTACCACAATCACACAGTTCAGAACTAGCCTGCCCAGTAGAATTGTGGAACACTCTCAGGAGGCAATTGAGATGCCAATTTGACCATTTGAGGGGATGGGACACCATTGTTCTGGATGTGGTCAATAACTTAAGCCCAAAGTCATTGTAGGATGCCGTGTACCCAGTAGGCATAATACATGGATTTGGAGGCCAGTGGCACACAGTATCACTCAAAGGGACTTCTTTGGGGAAATTTGTGCTCCTTGACCTTGAAAATCTAGGCCTGTGGTTCTAGAGAGGGAGTGTTTCATTGAGGGGGCACACTAAAGGCACCTTAAACCTAAAGCTTAAATGCTGCCTGTTTTCTCCGGGCATCTTTTGCCAATAAAGCAGCAGGCACAGGAGAAGTTTATCATGACAATTGACTTTGATCATCATGAAGAGGTACTGTTGCTACCATCTGATGGGAGCAGGGAGGAATATTTTGGTGAAAATACTAGCCTACAAGTCCTAAGGGCATATATGTGTCTTTGCAGACCTTGTTTTCTTGGGAGCAGAATAAAAGCACTATTGTTGTTGTTATTCAGTCACTAAGTCGTGTCCAGTGCTCTTGCCTGGAGAATCCCATGGACAGAGGAGTGTGGCAGGCTACAGTCCATAGGGTCTCAAAGAGTTGCATTTTCTATTTGCATTTCTACTGAGTTCTGACAATCCTTCTGTAACACTAAAGAATTTCCTTAATAAATACATTCTGTGAGGATTGTGTAATACCCAGTCAACAGGCAAGAGACCCTCGTGAGCATGCCATACACAAGTCTGAGGAGAAGGAGTAAGGAATGTAGAGATGTCCAGAGTAGCTCACTTCTTCCTGTACCAAATGTTGTGTGAAAGAATGATTATGATGCTGCCTTCCTACAGAATTGTTCAACAAATACTTGTATAGATCTTTAATTCCATTAGAAGCTAGCATATATTTATTAGTTACGAAGTCTGGAAGAGGCCTTTCACCTGGAGCTTTGTCCTGAGATGAGTATAACTTTATTCCAATAGACGACCACTTAGAACTGAACATCAGAGCAATGCAGGTTGCTTTCACTTTGCTGTAAGTGTCCAGTGCCTTACTCTTGACCCCTCTGTTTCTCTAAACCATGATCACTTCATGGTGGAAACATGTGTGCCTGTTTCTTGTTGCGTTACTTGTCACGTGTGTCAAGGAGATTTCATGGGAAACCAGAACTCCTCACTGCACCCTTTACCAGACCATCCAGACTTCCGGTATTCAGGGCATTCTTCTGGTGACACCAGAGGGTCTTTGGGGACTAGACGAGCTGCAGGACCTATTCTAGAGAGTTTGGTTAGAGAAGTGGCAACTGTTAACTCACATTCCTTAAGAAAGCAGAGTCATCTGGTAGATGCCACGGTCTGTCATCTTGTGGGTGTCATATTCAGTGAGAAATATATCCTCCTATCAAAAGTACAGTTTTATTTAAACACAAGCTCCTTGAACAGCTGCAATTATGATGACAACTGGAGTATTTCCAATTACAATATCATTGTTTGTGGGTCAAAGGTGATGGCTTCACTTCTGGATAGTTTTCTTGCAGAGAAGTTCGAGGAACCCAGAGCACGTGGTGTGTCCAGTCCCTTCCAGAGAAGAGCAGCAGGTTCAGACGGGGGTGCATGTACTTTCCAACCAACTCCTTTCAGTTGGTGATGTTGTTTTAATCGCGGAATGGTTTCCAACTCTTTGCAACCCCTTTGACTGTAGACCACTAGACTCCTCTGTCCGTGGGATTTCCCAGGCAAGAATATTAGAAAAAAAAAAAAATACTGAAAATGGGTTTCCATTTTCTTCTCCAGGGAATCTTCCTGACCCAGGGATTGAACCCTTGCCTCCTGCATTGGTAGACGAGTTCTTTACCAGGGTAAGCCCATCCTTTTAGTACTAGTTCATACAACTGTTCTTGATTTTGTTCTGTATGATTCTAGGGTTCATACAACCCTAGGCAGCAGTTAATAGAGTAAGGAAATGGCAGTCTGTGGCTCTGATGAGTGGAAGGTCATGTATTTATCCACGTACATTGTTTGAACACCTGGGGATTATGAACACCTGGGCTTTGCAGGGGAGATAAATATACAGTGAAGATCATCAAGTAGAAGAGATCATAAGGCAGTAGGGGAGACAGAATATCAACAGGTTATTTCAGTATCAAAATTATATAAAAATCCTGTGGTCAGAGTGAAACATGGTATGATGTCAGCACACAGGAGGGACACCACACTCAGTTCATTCCGAGTACACAAGTCTAGCATTAAACAGCTGACAAGAATACCTAAAATGTTGAGTTGAAATGGAATGAGTCTCCTTTGAACACACCATCTTTATAAATGTGCAGGAACTTTGAGGCCATTCCAGCCAACAGGCCAATAGACTTTACACCTGAGAATAGCTTAGGGACTAGGGCTTCAAAGCCTGGATGATGACAATGTCAGGATGCAGATCTAGTACTGTTTCCTGCTGTAGTAAGCAGATTCCGCCTCTGGAGCTGACTTTTTATTTCTCATAGTGTTTGATACTTTCATCCTGTCATGAGAACTATTCCATTCCCTGTGTTATTATTATTTTTATATCATTAATTATAATTATATTTATTTTTGAGTAGGTAATAATTCATACAAAATATAAAACCCACAGAGGAATAGATCAAATGGACCTATTTCTCCCCTCATTTTTTATCTCAAATATACAGGTCGATTCCTGTTGTGCTCAGGGATACCAGTCTCTTTCCTATTTCCAGAAATAGAGGAAAATGTGTGTATATACTGATTATGTTTTAAATCAGTAATGCAACTTACACACTTTCTATATCTTTATTTTTTTTTTCCACTCATGATATATCTTGGCCTCTTGATGAAGGTGAAAGAGGAGTGTGAAAAAGCTGGCTTAAAACTCAAACTTCAAAAAAACGAAGATCATAGCATCCAGTCTCGTCACTTCGTGGCAAATAGATGGGGAAGAAAATGGAAACAGTGACAGACGTTATTTTCTTGGGCTCCAAAATCACAGCAGATGGTGACTTCAGTCTTGAAATGCAAAGACACTCACTCCTTGGAAGGAAAGCTATGACAAACCTAGACAGCATGTTTAAAAGCAGAGACATCACTTTGCCAACAGAGGTCCATATAGTCAAAGCCATGGTTTTTCCAGTAGTTATGTACGGACGTGAAAATTATAAAGGCTGAGTGCTGAAGAACTGATGCTTTCGAACTGTGGTGTTGAAGAGGACTGTTGAGAGTCCCTTGGGCAGCAAGGAGATCAAAGCAGTCAATCCTAAAGGAAATCAACCCTGGATATTCCCTGGAAGGACTGATGCTGAAGCTGAAGCACCAATACTTTGGCTACTTGATTCGAACAGCAGACTCACTGGAAAAGATCCTGATGCTTGGAAAGATTGAGGGCAGGAGGTGAAGGGGGTGACAGAGGATGAGATGATTGGATGGCATTATCAACTCAATGGACGTGAGTCTGAGCAAACTCTGGGAGATAGTGAAGGACAGGGAAGCCTGGCATGCTGCAGTCCGTGGTGTCACAAAGAGTTAGACGCAACTGTGCAGCTGAGCAAGAACATCTTGGAGACTGTCTCACCTTAGCACAAATAGAATCTCCCTTTTCATTTCAGTGACTGTGGAGTATTCCTGTGTAAGTGTGTCCCAGGATTTATCTCACTAGTATGTGACAGAGGGACTTTAGAGATGTTTCCAGTCTTTTGGGATTACAATAATCCCCTCAATAAATATACTACCACACATTCCGTTTTCAACTTGTGTACATAAATGTTTAAGATAAAGTTCTAAATGAGAACTTGCTGAATCAACAGTATTTTCACTTAAAGTTTGGTATATAATTGCATTAATCTTCACTCTTCTTAGCGTGTATCAGAGACTGCCAATTTCCTGTCACGCTTGCTGGCCTATGTCCTGTCCAAACTACTTTCTGGTCCATCTGAGAAGTGACACAGATCCCTCCTAATTTTATCCCTTGTGTCTTTTATAATCAGTAAAATTAGACATTTACATTCTCATGTTTTTAACCATTTGAAAAGTGTGATTGTTGCTCTTCCCTCACTGACATATAAGGGCTCATTATGGCTGAAAGAAATCATCTCCATGCCTGTTTCATGGAGACTTTTTCTCTTATGATTTGTTTTTATACGTTTCTTAAAACTTTTGTATGAATCAACCATTATCCACTATCTTCTTCACCATTTATTTAAATTAATTCAATCAAAATTAGGACTTTCCTGGTGGCTCATACGGTAAAGTGTCTGCCTACAATGCAGGAGACCCGGGTTCAATCCCTGGGTGGGGAAGATCCCCTGGAGAAGGAAATGGCAACCCACTCCAGTACTCTTGCCTGGAAAATCCCATGGACGGAGAAGCTTCAGTCCATGGGGTCACAAAGAGTCCACTGAGTGACTTTCACTTTCACTTTCAATCAACATTACTTAGATATTTGGATATCAGGCCCTGATTCTTCAGTAATAACATCTTTTTATTTTTAAACTTTTCTGGGTTGAAACTACAATGGCATATTTCAAAGATTAGCAACTATTATATGAAACCCTTTATAATATATTTAAGTGGAATTGTCAATTCTTTTATTTATTTTTTTCTAGATATTTAGTTTATTTATTTATTATTATTTACTTTACAATATTGTATTAGTTTTGCCATACATAAACCTGAATCCAACACAGGTGTGCACATATTTCCCATCCTGAACCCCCCTCCCACCTCCCTCCCCTTACCATCCCTCTGGGTAATCTCAGTGCACGACCCCAAGCTTCCTGTATCCTGCATCGAACCTGGACTGGTGATTCATTTCTTATATGATATTATACATGTTTTAATGCCATTCTCCCAAATCATCCCTCCCTCTCTCTCCAACAGAGTCCAAAAGACTGTTCTATACATCTGTGTCTCTTTTGCTGTCTCGCATACAGGGTTGTCGTTACCATCTTTCTAAATTCCATATATATGCATTAGTATACTGTAGTGGTGTTTTTATTTCTGGCTTACTTTACTCTGTAGAATAGGCTCCAGTTTCATCCACCTCATTAGAACTGATTCCAATGTATTCTTTTTACTGGCTGAGTAATACTCCATTGTGTATATATACCACAGCTTTCTTATCCATTCATCTGCTGATGGGCATCTAGGTTGCTTCCATGTCCTGGCTATTATAAACAGTGTTGCAATGAACATTGGGGTACACGTGTGTCTTTCAATTCTGGTTTCCTCGGTGTGTATACCCAGAAGTGGGATTGCTGGGTCCTATGGCAGTTCTATTTCCAGTTTTTTAAGGAATCTCCACACTGTTCTCCATAGTGGCTGTACTAGTTTGCATTCCCACCAGCAGTGTAAGAGGGTTCCCTTTTCTCCACATCCTCTCCAGCATTTATTACTTGTAGACTTTTGGACAGCAGCCATTCTGACTGGTGTGAAATGGTACCTCATTGTGGTTTTGGTTTGCATTTCTCTAATAATGAATGATGCTGAGCATCTTTTCATGTGTTTGTTAGCCATCTGTATTTCTTCTTTGGAGAGATATCTGTTTAGTTCTTTGGCCCATTTTTTGATTGGGTTGTTTATTTTTAAGGAATTGAGCTGAAGGAGTTGCTTGTATATTTTTGACATTAGTTCTTTGTCAGTTGCTTCATTTGCTATTATTTTCTCCCATTCTGAAGACTGTCTTTTCACCTTGCCTATAGTTTCTTTTGTTGTGCAGAAGTTTTTAATTTTAATTAGATGCTATTTGTTTACTTTTACTTTTATTTCCAATATTCTGGGAGGTGGGTCATAGAGGATCCTGTTGTGTGTTGGAGAGTGTTTTGCCTATGTTCTCCTACAGGAGTTTTATAGTTTCTGGTCTTATGTTTAGATCTTTAATTCACATGAGAATCATCATCCCTATGCACATTGTTAAAGAAAGTCACTTCATAAGGACATTAACACAAAGGTAAAACCTGCCAGGATCCTTAAAGTAGTAAGCATGTATTTTCCTTTCTTTCAGTTACTTGTCGTAGTCTAATTATCTCACTACATAATTCATCAGATTTCTTTTGAAAGTCCACATTGAGTAGTTCCTTTTGCACCTGTGAAAAGAAGATAGTACCCTGTTGAAAATATCCAATTATCATCTTTTTATATCTAACAGCCTCAGCAGCTTAGCACATGTGTCTATTTCCCTACTATTTTAGATGCTCTTTTATGAGTTTATCCAGTATTTCCAAATGTTTAAACATGGTGGGGAGTGAGAGCATCCCTGGTTTAGCTTCCCAGGATCCCTCAACACCATCTCCCTGGGCAAGGAGCAGTTAGGCCTAAGTCAGGACTTAAAACTACCCCAGTAATGTGTTCCAGCCATAAGATCTCACTTTGGGAGGGACTGTAGGTGAATTCTAAATATTTCTCAGTTCCCTTGAGGTAGGGTGACCACACACATGTCATAAAAAATGAGGTCTACTGACTCTCTTTAGAATACTGAAACTCCAGGTTTGGACAAAGAATTCATTTACTCCAGGTGTATAAAGTGAATAAGACAGATCTGGGAAAAAATAGCACTTTAAGTTTTCAACATCCTGTATTTGATAGAAGCACAATTGATACTTTTGAGAGCAGATGGAAATATTACAGGCCTCTCATGGTTGTACCACAAGTCCTAAGTACTCTAAGACTGGAATCCTGTTCACTTAGGGGGAGTGTGACCCTTAGTCCAGGAGCCTGGGCCTTTATTTGTCCCTTCCAAGCCTTAGCACTGCAGAAGATGCTGAGTCTTACAGAGGTTAATTCTTCATCACAATCCACATTGATGTTACCTGAAACCTGTCTTTGGATTTTTCTCTGGGATCTGACTATAGGTCATATTTCTGTCCCTTTATTACTGAGAAACTAGCATTTTGTCCATCAGACTCTGCCCGTGCCCATCTAGACTTACCGTCAGCTTGTGCTCCAGCAATTCTTCCTGCTCCCTTAGAAGCTTTTCTCTTTCCATCATGAGCTTCTCTTTCAGTTGGGCTATACTTTCCTCGTGGCTTCTCTCTTGTGCCTCCATTTTTTGCTTCTTATCATTCAGTTTCTGTATTAGCAGATCCTGTTTTGTCTCTGCTGCTTGTCTTTTGGTATATTCCTCTGTTTCACAAGAGTTTTAAACAAAAAACAGTTATGCTGAGCTATACCTTCCTGAGCTCAAAGACTAAAATGACATTAAATTGGTGGGAAGGAGTCCGACTGTTCCTGCTATCACATCAGACAACATGCTTTGGTATATGATGTAGACACACTGATTGGATGTACATACAACCCAAACTCCCTTGTTTATTTCCACGTGTAGCAGAGAGGATCCACAGAAGAAGAGGAAGCTCTAGTGTCAGAAAGTGTTTCCTCCCAAGCCTGCCAAAGGGCAGCACAGGAGCCACCTTCCCCTCTGAGAGCTCAGTCCTCCCTGTACCTGCCATGGCTTTGTCTGCATCAGCAAGGGCCTGGTCTGCCTCCAGGATGGCTGCCTCTACTCCTGCCTGTGACTGCAGGAAGCTCTGGAGGACGTGGTTTGCCTGAGGAAACAACAAAGAGCAAAGACTTGTCAGGCAACATCAATATAATATCTTCCTGGGGAAATTATCGTTCAGTGAACCTACAGATTTCTTTGGGATGGTTTTGGTCACCGCCTCCTGTTCAATGTTACACACCTCCATCCATAGCTCTTCAGGCACTCTGTCTAACAGATCTAATTTCTTGAATCTATTTGTCACCTCCACTGTATAATCATCAGGGATTTGATTTAGGTCATAGCTCAATGGCCTAGTAGTTTTCCCTCTGCAAGGGAGAAAGGTAAGTATATACCCAACTGAATGCAGAGTTCCAGAGAATAGCAAGGAGAGATAAGAAGGTTTTCTGACATGGACAATGCAGAGAAATAGAGGAAAACAACAGAATGGGAAAGACTAGCGATCTCTTCAATAAAATGGGAGACATTAAGGGAACATTTCATGCAAGGAATGGGCATGATAAAGGACAGAACCGATAAGGACCTAATCAGAAGCAGAAGAGATTAAGAAGAGGTGACAAGAATACACAGGAGAACTATACAAGAAAGGTTTCAATGACCTGGATACCACAGTGGTGTGCTCGCTCACCTAAAGCCAGACATCCTATAGTGTGAAATCAAATGGGCCTTAGGAAGCATTACTACAAATTAGTGGAGGTGATAGATTCCAGGTGAGCTATTTAAAATCCTAAAAGATGATGCTGTTAAAGTGCTGCCCTCACTACATCAGCAAATTTGGAAAAGAACAGTGGCCACAGGACTGGAAAAGGTCAGTTTTCATTCCAACCCCAAAGAAGGGCAACGTCAAAGAAGGTTCAAACTACCATACAATTGCACTCATTTCAGATGCTAGCAAATCCTCAAAATCTTTCAAGCTAGGCTTCAGCATTACATGAACCAAGAACTTACAGATGTATAAGTAGGGTTTCAAAGAGGTCAAATTGCCAATATTTGTTGGATCATGGAGAAAGCAAGGGCATTGCAGAAAATAAACTACTTCTGCTTCATTGACTATGCTAAAGCCTTTGACTGTGAGGATCACAACAAAGTGTGGAAAATTCTTCAATAGATGGGATTACCTACCAGTCCATCTTATCTGTGCCTTGAGGAACGTGTATTCAAATCAAGAGGCAATGGTTAGTTTGAAACAAACTGGTTCAAAGCTGGGAAAGGAGTATGTGAAGGCTGTATATTGTCTCTCTGCTCATTTAACTTACATGCAGAGTACATCGTGTGAAATGTTGGACTGGATGAAGTACAAGCTGAAATCAAGATTGCTGGGCAAAATATCAACAACCTCAGATATGCCTGTGATACCACTCTAATGGCAGAAAGTGAAGAGGAACTAAAGAGTCTCATGAGGGTGAAAGGGGAGAGTGGAAAAAACTGGCTTAAAACCTAACATAAAAAAAAATTAAGATCATGGCATCCAGTCACATTGCTTCATGGCAAATAGAAGGGGGAAAAGTGGAAGCAGACAGATTTTATTTTCATGGGCTCTAGAATCACTGTGGATGGTGAGTTCAAAAATGAAATTAAATATGCTTATTCCTTGGAAGAAGGCTTTCTTATCTCTTCTTGCTATTCTTTGGAACTCTGTATTTAGACGTTTATATCTTTCCTTTTCTCCTTTGCTTTTCGCTTCTCTTCTTTTCACAGCTATTTGTAAGGCCTATTTGTAAGGCCTACAGCTGTAAGGCCTACAGCTATTTGTAAGCTATTTGCTCAATGCAAAGAAATAGAGGAAAACAACAGAATGGGAAAGACTAGGGATCTCTTCAAGAAAATCAGAGATACCAAAGGAACATTTCATGCAAAGATGGGCACGATAAAGGACAGAGATGGTGTGGACCTAACAGAAGCAGAAGATATTAAGAAGAGGTGGCAAGAATACACAGAAGAACTGTACAAAAAAGAGCTTCAAGACCCAGATAATCATGATGATGTGATCACTGACCTAGAGCCAGACATCTTGGAATGTGAAGTCAAATGGGCCTTAGAAAGCATCACTAGGAACAAAGCTAGTGGAGGTGATGGAATTCCAGTAGCTCTTCCAAGTCCTGAAAGATGATGCTGTGAAAGTGCTGCACTCAATATGCCAGAAAATCTGGAAAACTCAGCAGTGGCCACAAGATTGGAAAAGGTCAGTTTTCATCCCAATCCCAAAGAAAGGCAATGCCAAAGAATGCTCAAACTACCGCACAATTGCACTCATCTCACACGCTAGTAAAGTAATGCTCAAAATTCTCCAAGCCAGGCTTCAGCAATATGTGAACCGTGAACTTCCTGATGTTCAAGCTGGTTTTAGAAAAGGCAGAGGAACCAGAGATCAAATTGCCAACATCCGCTGGATCATGGAAAAAGCAAGAGAGTTCCAGAAAAACATCTATTTCTGCTTTCTTGACTATGCCAAAGCCTTTGACTGTGTAGATCACAATAAACTATGGAAAATTCTGAAAGAGATGGGAATACCAGACCACCTGATCTGCCTCTTGAGAAATCTGTATGCAGGTCAGGAAGCAACAGTCAGAACTGGTCATGGAACAACAGACTGGTTCCAAATAGGAAAAGGAGTACGTCAAGGCTGTATATTGTCACCATGTTTATTTAACTTATATGCAGAGTACATCATGAGAAATGCTGGACTGGAAGAAACACAAGCTGGAATCAAGATTGCCGGGAGAAATATCAATAACCTCAGATATGCAGATGACACGACTCTTATGGCAGAAAGTGAAGAGGGGCTAAAAAGCCTCTTGATGAAAGTGAAAGTGGAGAGTGAAAAGGTTGGCTTAAAGCTCAACATTCAGAAAACGAAGATCATGGCATCTGGTCCCATCACTACGTGGGAAATAGATGGGGAAACAGTGGAAACAGTGTCAGACTTTGTTTTTCTGGGCTCCAAAATCACTGCAGATGGTGACTGCAGCCATGAAATTAAAAGACGCTTACTCCTTGGAAGGAAAGTTATGACCAACCTAGATAGCATATTCAAAAGCAGAGACATTACTTTACCAACAAAGGTTCGCCTAGTCAAGGCTATGGTCTTTCCTGTGGTCATGTATGGATGTGAGAGCTGGACTGTGAAGAAGGCTGAGCACCGAAGAATTGATGCTTTTGAACTGTGGTGTTGGAGAAGACTCTTGAGAGTCCCTTGGACTGCAAGGAGATCCAACCGGTCAATTCTGAAGGAGATCAATCCTGGAATTTCTTTGGAAGGAATGATGCTAAAGCTGAAACTCCAGTATTTTGGCCACCTCATGCGAAGAGTTGACTCATTGGAGAAGACTCTGATGCTGGGAGGGATTGAGGGCAGGAGGAGAAGGGGACGACAGAGAATGAGATGGTGGATGGCATCACTGTCTTGATGGGTGTGAGTCTGGGTGACCTCCGGGAGCTGGTGATGGACAGGGAGGCCTGGCGTGCTGCGGTTCATGGGGTCGCAAAGAGTCAGACACGACTGAGCGACTGATCTGATCTGATTCCTTGGAAGGAAAGCTATGACCAACTTAGACAGTGTATTAAAAAGCAGAGATGTCACTTTGCACAAAAAGGTACATATAGTCAAAGCTATGGTTTTTCCAGTAGTCAAGTACAGATGTGACAGTTGAACCCTAAAGAAGGCTAAGCACTGAAGAACTGATTCTTTCAAACTATGATACTGCAGAAGACTCTTGAGAGTCCCTTGGACAGCTGGAGATCAAACTAGTCAGTCCTAAAGGAAATCAGCCCTGAATATTCATTGGAAGGAATGATGCTGCAGCTGAAGCTCTAATACTTTGGCAATGTGATATAGAGAGCTGACCCACTGAAAAGGACCCTGATGCTGGGAAAGATTGAAGGCCGGAGGAGAAGAAGCGGGCAACAGAGGATGAGATGTTTAGGTAGCATTGCTGACTCAGTGGACATAAATTTGTGCAAACTCAAGGATATGGTGGACAGAGAAGCCTGGCATGCTGCAGTCCATGTGATTACAGAGTCAGACATGACTTAGTGACTGAACAACAGCAACGACCCTCCAGGTTTGACCCTGTAAATTCTTCACCTTTCTTCAGACCCCACAGTGGTTGTAGATGCCAGAATTATGTGCAGCTGTAAAAACACCCATCCTCCACTGTTTGCAACTGCTCTAGCTGCGCATTGGTTTCCTTCTGACTCATGCTCACCTAACCTTTCTTTATTAAGTTATCGTTTATTGACATTTCAACGTGTAGCTTTTGCCTCCTTCTCCAGGAAGCTTTCTTAAGCGTTATTCTGAGTTCTGAATGGCTGCCAAGAACCTAACAGCTACCCTATCAGCACTACCACTTGATAGATATGTGACATTAGGTAACTGAATTCCTTTTCCTTATGTCATACTTATCAATTTTGTAATGAAGATGATAGCAGTATCTAATCTATATTATTCTGAGGACTAAATCGATGGTCTAACCAAAACACCTAAAGTACACTGGAAGTAGTGAGTGCTCACCATAGGTCAGTCATCACGATCACTACACCACAGTCGTCCCTGTCACTGTCTCTATCAGAGTGCACCTGTATAATAACCATTGTGCCACTATATCCAATGGCTATTTATGTGTCCTCAGGTAAGATTATAATCTTCTTGAGAACAACTTGTCTTTAATTTTCCCTACACTTTGCAGAAAGTCCATTTTGGGGGTACTCATTTAAATTTTTTATTATTTTATTTTTTGCAAAATTTTTAAAGGTTATACTCTATTTATAGTTAATACAAAATATTGGCTATATTTCCTGTATTTTACAATATATCTTTGTAGCCTATCTTACACCCAGTCACTTGTACCTCCCACCCTCACTCCTATATTGCCCCCACTCCATGTTAGTAACCACTAATTTGTTCTCTATATCTGTGAGTCTTCTTCTTTTCAGTTATAATAACTAGTTTGTTGTATTTTTTGGATTTCACATGTAAGTGATATCATACAGCATTTGTCTTTCTCTGTCTGACATTGCTTTGAGAATAATGCCCTCCAAGTCCATCCAGGTTGCCACAAATGGCAAAATTTCATTCTTTTTGATAACTGAGTAGCATTCCTGTATATGCACACTCCACATCTCCTTTATCCATTCATCTGTTGATGGACACTTATGTTGCTTCCATGTCTTGGCTATTGTAAGTAATGCTGCTATGAACATTGGGATGCTGGTATCTTTTTGATTTAGTGTTTTTTTCAAAACTTATTACAACGTTTGCTAATTGAAAGGACTGTTCTCTTTCATCTAGATTCTTGATAATAGATCCTGTCTTTGAGAAGAAGTATCTCTAGTTTATTTAAAGAAAGTGAAAGTGTTAGTCACGTAGTCATGTCCAACTCCTTGTGTGCCCACGGACTGTATGTAGCCCATGACACTCCTTATCCATGGAATTGTCCAGGCAAGAATACTGGAGTGGATTGCTATTTCCTCCACCAGGGGATCTTCCCAACACTGGGCCTGAACCAAGATCTCCAAGAAGCTGCCAAATTGTGGATATAAAAGCTAAAAGTGTAGAAATACCACCATGACCTGCTTTCTCTACCAAAATGGTGCTATGGTCTTAGAATTTCAAAAGAACCAGCAAAGACCTTTGACACCAATCTTCTGTTCTTTCCCAATCCCCTTACTCCTCACCTTAACTCCTTTCCTGGGAATGAGTTTATACTTCTCTTCAAACCTGTTCCTTGCTTCTAAGTATCGACGGTGTCCTCCAGGCAGAAATAAAGTTCCTTCTGCAATGCTCTTCATCAAGGGGTCTGAAAGCTTCTGAAGCTCAGCCTGACAATACGTGACAGATGCTTCTTCATCTTGCAGCAAGAAATCTTCTTTCTTTTTCTTGATCGTGACCTGTCAAGGAAATGAAGAGAAATTCAATAGAAAGAAGCTGTTAGAAGAGAAGGTCCACTTGTGATCCTCTTGAAGAAAGCAATCACACAACATCAGGGCACATGAGAATCAGAATAATAGATACAGAGTCAGGAGACTAGTTTTAGTTCTAGATCTGACCAACTTTTTGTGTGACTTATAGGAAGTCTCTAAACTCTGTTGGCTTAGTCTCAATATCTGTGAACTGATGGATTGGCAGCTGTGAATTCCATTGTTCTTTAACAGTAATAGGATTAATTGTGATCCACCCATCAACAATGAAAAATGGAAAGCTCAATTATGACTTGAAGTAGGGCTTCCTATGCAACCTAGGTGCTATAGATAAAGATATATATTAATACATAGCTAATCAATTGCCTAACTTAATGAGTTAAGCATACACAACAGAATTTTGAACTTTTTCTGAATTGTTGCTTCATTGAGGGGTTGACTGTATGAAAATATAGGAACTTTATTTTTTCACTTTTGTACTTGTAAACTATAATTGATCTGATTTTCCTCTAAGAGATTTTTTAACTGGGAGGATGGACAAAGGTAGACTAAAAGACAAAGTTTCTGTGAATATGCCAATGGTAAGCAGAATTATGATCACCAAGAATTTTCTCCCTGGTATTCACATTCCTGGACCTCTGAGAAAGTTGAACATTGATCATATGTTTCAGTTCAGTTGTGTTGCTCAGTCATGTCTGACTCTTTGAGATCCCATGAACTGCAGCATGCCAGGCCTCCCTGTCCACCACCAACTACCAGAGCATACCCAAACTCATGTCCATTGAGTCAGTGATACCATTCAACCATCTCATCCTCTGTCATCCCCTTCTCCTCCTGCCCTCAATCTTTCCCAGCATCAGGGTCTTTTCCAATGAGTCAGCTCTTCTCATCGGGTGGCCAAAGTATTGGAGTTTCATCTTCAACATCAGACCCTCTAATGAACACCTAGGACTGATTTTTAGGATGGACTGGTTGGATCTCCTTGCAGTCCAAGGGACTCTCAAGAGTCTTCTCCAACACCACAGTTCAAAAGCATCAATTCTTCGGCGCTCAGCTTTCTTTATAGTCCAACTCACACATCCATACATGACCACTGGAAAAACCATAGCCTTGACTAGATGGACCTTTGTCAGCAAAATAATGTCTCTGCATTTTAATATGTGTCTAGGTTGGTCAAGACCTTTTAGAACTAACACCCAAAAAAGATGTCCTTTTCATTATAGGGGACTGGAATGCAAAAGTAGGAAGTCAAGAAACACCTGGAATAACAGGCAAATTTGGCCTTGGAATACGGAATGAAGCAGGGCAAAGACTAATAGAGTTTTGCCAAGAAAATGCACTGGTCATAGCAAATACCCTCTTCCAACAACACAAGAGAAGACTCTATACATGGACATCACCAGATGGTCAACACCAAAATCAGATCGGTTACATTCTTTGCAGCCAAAGATGGAGAAGCTCTATACAATCAGCAAAAACAAGACCAGGAGCTGACTGTGGCTCGGACCATGAACTCCTTATTGCCAAATTCAGACTGAAATTGAAGAAAGTAGAGAAAACTACTAGACCATTCAGGTATGACCTAAATCAAATCCCTTATGATTATACAGTGGAAGTGAGAAATAGATTTAAGGGCCTAGATCTGATAGATAGAGTGCCTGATGAACTATGGAATGAGGTTCGTGACATTGTACAGGAGACAGGGATGAAGACCATCCCCATGGAAAAGAAATGCAAAAAAGCAAAATGGCTGTCTGGGGAGGCCTTACAAAGAGCTGTGAAAAGAAGAGAAGTAAAAAGCAAAGGAGAAAAGTAAAGATATAAACATCTGAATGCAGAGTTCCAAAGAATAGCAAGAAGAGATAAGAAAGCCTTCCTCAGCGATAAATGCAAAGAAATAGAGGAAAACAACAGAATGGGAAAGAATAGGGATCTCTTCAAGAAAATCAGAGATACCAAAGGAACATTTCATGCAAAGATGGGCACGATAAAGGACAGAGATGGTGTGGACCTAACAGAAGCAGAAGATATTAAGAAGAGGTGGCAAGAATACACAGAACTGTACAAAAAAGAGCTTCAAGACCTAGATAATCATGATGATGTGATCACTGACCTAGAGCCAGACATCTTGGAATGTGAAGTCAAATGGGCCTTAGAAAGCATCACTACGAACAAAGCTAGTGGAGGTGATGGAATTCCAGTGGAGCTATTCCAAGTCCTGAATGATGATGCTGTGAAAGTGCTACACTCAATATGCCAGCAAATTTGGAAAACTCAGCAGTGGCCACAAGATTGGAAAAGGTCAGTTTTCATCCCAATCCCAAAGAAAGGCAATGCCAAGGAGTGCTCAAACTACCGCACAATTGCACTCATCTCACACGCTAGTAAAGTAATGCTCAAAATTCTCCAAGCCAGGCTTCAGCAATATGTGAACCGTGAACTTCCTGATGTTCAAGCTGGTTTTAGAAAAGGCAGAGGAACCAGAGATCAAATTGCCAACATCCGCTGGATCATGGAAAAAGCAAGAGAGTTCCAGAAAAACATCTATTTCTGCTTTCTTGACTATGCCAAAGCCTTTGACTGTGTAGATCACAATAAACTATGGAAAATTCTGAAAGAGATGGGAATACCAGACCACCTGATCTGCCTCTTGAGAAATCTGTATGCAGGTCAGGAAGCAACAGTCAGAACTGGTCATGGAACAACAGACTGGTTCCAAATAGGAAAAGGAGTATGTCAAGGCTGCATATTGTCACCATGTTTATTTAACTTATATGCAGAGTACATCATGAGAAATGCTGGACTGGAAGAAACACAAGTTGGAATCAAGATTGCCGGGAGAAATATCAATAACCTCAGATATGCAGATGACACGACTCTTATGGCAGAAAGTGAAGAGGGGCTAAAAAGCCTCTTGATGAAAGTGAAAGTGGAGAGTGAAAAGGTTGGCTTAAAGCTCAACATTCAGAAAACGAAGATCATGGCATCTGGTCCCATCACTACATGAGAAATAGATGGGGAAACAGTGGAAACAGTGTCAGACTTTGTTTTTCTGGGCTCCAAAATCACTGCAGATGGTGACTGCAGCCATGAAATTAAAAGACGCTTACTCCTTGGAAGGAAAGTTATGACCAACCTAGATAGCATATTCAAAAGCAGAGACATTACTTTACCAACAAAGGTTCGTCTAGTCAAGGCTATGGTCTTTCCTGTGGTCATGTATGGATGTGAGAGCTGGACTGTGAAGAAGGCTGAGCGCCGAAGAATTGATGCTTTTGAACTGTGATGTTGGAGAAGACTCTTGAGAGTCCCTTGGACTGCAAGAAGATCCAACCAATCCATTCTGAAGGAGATCAATCCTGGAATTTCTTTAGAAGGAATGATGCTAAAGCTGAAACTCCAGTATTTTGGCCACCTCATGCGAAGAGTTGACTCATTGGAGAAGACTCTGATGCTGGGAGGGATTGAGGGCAGGAGGAGAAGGGGACGACAGAGGATGAGATGGCTGGATGGCATCACTGACTCGATG
Source organism: Tragelaphus eurycerus (assembly GCA_935064755.1). Taxonomy (NCBI): domain Eukaryota; kingdom Metazoa; phylum Chordata; class Mammalia; order Artiodactyla; family Bovidae; genus Tragelaphus; species Tragelaphus eurycerus. The sequence continues at coordinate 42,652 of CAKXYN010000570.1, forward strand.
GATGCGAGTCTGAGTGACCTCCGGGAGCTGGTGATGGACAGGGAGGCCTGGCGTGCTGCGGTTCATGGGGTCGCAAAGAGTCGGACACGACTAAGCAACTGATCTGATCTGAGGTTGGTCATAATTTTCCTTCCAAGGAGAAAGCATCTTTTAATTTCATGGCTGCAGTCACCATCTGCAGTGATTTTAGAGCCCCCCAAAATAAAGTCTGTCACTCTTTCCACTGTTTCCCCATCTATTTGCCATGAGGTGATGGGACTGGATGCCATGATCATAGTTTTCTGAATGTTGAGCTTTAAGCCAACTTTTTCACTCTCCTCTTTCACTTTCATCAAGAGGCTCTTTAGTTCTTCTTCACGTTCTGTTATAAGGGTGGTGTTATCTGCCTATCTGAAGTTATTGACATTTCTCCCAGCAATCTTAATTCCAGCTTGTGCTTCATCCAGCCCAGCATTTCTCATAAGGTACTCTGCATAGAAGTTAAATAAGCAGGGTGACAATATACAGCCTTGACATACTCCTTTTCCTATCTGGAACCAATCTGTTGTTCCATGTCCAGTTCTAACTGTTGCTTCCTGACCTGCATACCGGTTTCTCAAGAGGCAGGTCAGGTGGTCTGGTATTCCCATCTCTTTCAGAATTTTCCATGGTTTTTGTGATCCACACAGTCAAATGTTTTGGAATAGTCAATAAAGCAGAAATAGATGTTTTTCTGGAACTCTCTTGCTTTTTCAATGATCCAGTGGATGTTGGAGCTGAAACTCCAATACTTAGGCCATCTGATGAAAAGAGTTGACTCATTTGAAAAGACCCTGATGCTGGGAAAGATTGAGGGCAGGAGGAGAAGGGGACGACAGATGATGAGATGGTTGGATGGCATCATCGACTCGATGACCATGGGTCTGGGTGGGCTCTGGTTTGGTGATGGACAGGGTGGCCTGGCATGCTGCAGTTCTTGGGTTCTCAATGAGTCAGATATGACTAAGCGACTGAACTGAACTGAAATGAATGGTTTAGTGTTTTTCCTCATTTTCTTCAAGTTAAGTCTGAATTTGGCAATAAGGAGTTCATGAGCTGAGCCACAGTCAGCTTCTGGTCTTGTTTTTGCTGACTGTATAGAGCTTCTCCATCTTTTGTTGCAAAGAATATAATCAATCTGATTTTGGTGTTGGCCATCTGGTGATGTCCATGTATAGAGTCGTCTCTTGTGTTGTTGGAAGAAGGTGTTTGCTATAACCAGTGCATTCTTTTAGCAAAACTCTATTAGCCTTTAGATTATGTTATATAGCATAGGATACTTTAAAAAGTAAAGATGACCCTAGTGGACATTACCTAATCACTTAAGTCTTTCACATTTAGTCGTCTCCTGTTGGCGGCAAAAGAAGTAATCAGAGAGATTAGAAAGAAAAGAATACAGGGCACCATTGCTGGCCCAAAGATGGAGGAGGGTGGTTATCCAGAACCCATATGAGTGCTGAAGAAAGATATATTCTCATATTTACATGCAGGGATGACAGTGTGGCTTATACATGATTTAAATTAAGCTTTATGCTAAATACAATAACCTGTTTGTGGCCTATCAAGCATGCATTTACATCTACTTCAATCATTAAAGGAATACATTTAAAAATCAAAATGGAATAGTTTGTGCAGAAATTCAAAACTGAGCTTAGATTTTTATTCAGGGAAACTCTATTTTATGGTTTCTACTTACAACCCCATCAACTCCACAGCTCTCAACTAGTAGAGCCCATTGTTCCCGTGGGTTACAGCTTCTACTGGACTATAACTATAGTTTTCCACCACTATAACTGGTGGAAGACTGGTTATCGTCTTCTGACTATAGCCAGACTTCCACCAGTCTAGCTTTTACCAGACTTCCCAAACTAACAACTGGTATAGGTTATCACTTTGTGTAAACATGGTTCCGTGTGCTGATAACACTGCATATTTCTTACCTCCCCAGCTGAACTCTGGGCCTTTAGCTCCATCACTGTGATACCTGTTGCATTTAACACAAAGCCCTGGGATTCAGATGCCCAATAAATATTTATTAACTTGTATCTTTCGTCTCCCCTGGAGGAGGTCATGGCAAGCCACTCCAGTATTCTTGCCTGGAGAATCCCCATGGACAGAGGAGCCTGGTGGGCTATAGTCCATGAGGTTGCAAAGAATCAGTCACAACTGAGCAACTAAGCAACAGCACAGCACATTTTTGTCTCAGTGCTGAAAATAAGAAGATCTATCTATAATAACCAAACTATTGAACCTATTATAGAATAAATTGAAGCAAAGGTTTTTTTAGCCTCATTATTCATAGTTTGATTTGCATAATTTGATTGGGACATGTCATAAAAATTGAACTGAGGTGGGAAATTGAAATGTAAGTAGAGTAAGGAATGAAGAAGATTCCCTGCCTTACCTTTTCCATATCACCCAGACCCTCAGTGTCCAGAAGGACCAGGGTGTGGTTCTCCTTGGAGAGGTGGGGCACACACCACATCCAGATTCCCTTGGTTTCAGACTGCACTGTGCAGCCCAGACAGAAACCTGCACAGAAAGAGGAGGAAGCAACGCACAGTAAGAGCAGAGAGTTCAGGCTACCCAGGGGTTGCTTTGGGTAAAACGGTTGGAATGTGAGTGCCTGGATTGGGGATAGGTGTTTCCATTTCAGCAAGGACAAGTGCTACACATACTCAGGACCTTCCCAAGAAATATTTAATGTCCCTTATTCACTTTCTAACATTAATGGCTCATACTGTGTCACATTAAGAGATAAGTGTAAACTCTGTTAACCTTTCTAGTTATCTGATATTGAAGAGCTCCCATATCCTCCACTTTCCAATAGAGTCCCACCAGTACCAGTAGGAGATCATGAGTAAGCCTCCTGTTCCCCTGGCTTCCACCCCCATGAGTCACGTTATCCCAGCACCTCTGTTCCTTTACCTTGACCACATCTCCTTTCATTTAGCTCCATCCAGTAGCTCTGGTCTTTGGCACATTCTGGAATCCATTCGTTGCTTGCTTCTTCACACTACAGAAGAAATAAAGGCTACCTGGCCATTGTTCCTGCAACCCTCTGACTGCTTCTGCATCCTTCATTGATTCCTTTTGCTCTGCTTGTTCCTTTGTGATTGTTTCTTCATTAAATATCTTGATTTACCCCTTAAGTGACTTCCATATGTCCTTCCAGGACTTGGACTGATATAGCACCTCTTGATAGATTTGTTTTTCCTTCCCTTCCTCCCTGTATTTTCCTCATTTCTGTTCTCCTTTTCAAGAAATGATGAATGCTTCATTCACTGACTCAAGGTTACTGATATTACAGCAGTGAATCAGAAAAGACCCATGAGAATTGTTTGCCCTTCTTTCTAGCGTCTTAAAACTGAAGGAGATTGTGGTGTTTGCTCGATCTGTAGCCCACCAGGCTCCTCTGTCTGTGGGATTTCCCAGGCAGGAATGGGCTGCATTTCCCAGGAGTGGGCTGCATTCCTTCCTCCAGTTTGTCTTCCTCACTCAGGGATCTAACTTGAGTCTCGCATGGTTGCTGCACTGCAGGCAGATTCTTTACCGCTGAGACACCAGGGAGGCCCAGAGGGAGATTATGTGAGGTATATGCCTAAAAGCTGCAGGCAGTGCATCTTATGTAAAGCCCAAGATTTTAAGTGCCCACCAGATGCCCATGGTCCCGTCAATGAGACTAGAAATGGATATGATGATATCCCTAGTGGAGTTCGGTTCAGCATGGCTCAGGTGTTCAATGATCATATCCTGTGTGTTCTGTTCAGAGAGGATATAACACCTGATGTGATCTGTACTCATCTACATCATGATAGCTTTTCACTGTTTGCCAATTAATACGGAGAAATATAAGCTCTCATTTCCCACAGGGCGAAAAGACGAGGTATAACTGGGGGTCATTGCTGTCAGTTATGTGAGGTAAAGGACAGACAAAGGAGTCACCACAAGGGCAGAGTGCAGTGACTTGCTTCTGCTCGTGGACTTTGACTGGGCACCAGTTTTGTTTCATTTTTGGTTTTTGTCTTCTTGTCATACAACTGGAGTGGTAGAGTCACAATTCAAGTTCTTTAAAACATAACTAAGTGAGGGATTTCCTTAGTAACAGAATTTGTTGTTCAGTTGCTCAGTCAAGTCTGACTGGTCCCAACATCATGGACTGCAGCAAGCCAGGCTTCCCTGTCCCTCACCAACTCCTGGAGTTTGCCCAAGTTCACGTCCATTGTATCAGTGATGCCATTCGCCTCCTTATTACCTGATGTTATCTCAAATAGAATAAAAAGAATATTGTTGAAACACCTTGCACCTTGATTGTTCAAACACTTTGACTGATGACCTTTCTCACAGTTTTCAAATCTTTAATCACTCAAAAATGACATATTAAGTAATATAGCCTGACAGATAAACCAGTCCTCCTCTGACTAGTTGTCAAGAGTTTCTCTAAAAGAAAAGCAAATATAAAATATTTTTATTTGGGGCCAATGAGAGATTGCAAAGCAAAAAGAGGAAGAAAGGAAGAAAATAAAGTAAGAGAGATAAGAGATAGAGTCTGAGAGAGACATTGAAAAATAGTTAAGATTCTTAGATTTTAGTTGGCTGAGGTTCTACTCCCTAATCATGCTGAGACACTGAGCCACATAAGAAGGCATTAGGAAAGAAATGGTGTGGAGTTTTTTTAGACAGCAATATCCAAGACATTGGCAGATTGGCCCTAAAATCAATAAGAACCAAGCAAGCAACTCAGTAGAAAAAGAAAGATTTCATGAAATTGGAAATGTAAAGAGTAAATTAATATGTTTGTAGTGAGGCAAATAACATGCAGCTGTATAGCCACCAGATCAGCGAAAGTTAAAATAAATCTTAGTAAAAGATTTTTTTAATGATATTGAGAATTCCAGTTACTGCTAATAAGCACATAAATTGCACATAAAACTTCAAAAACTGTTTGATATTGTCTTGAATGCCTGAAAATATATGGACTCTATGACCCAGCAGCTACACTTCTGAGTATATCACACAGGGGTAGCTAGTGTACATGTGCACCAGGACAGATACAAGTATATTCATGACAGCAGAATCCATAAAGGTAAACTACAGATAATAACAGCGTTCATCAACAATGAGTGAATTCTTCTATCCTTTGTCAATAGCATACTATAAAGTACTGAACAAAAATAAATTACAGTCAATATGACAAACTAGAGGAACCTTATAAACTTCTTGTTGAGCAAAAAAAAGCAAGACCCCAATTAATGGCACAATTTAGTTCCCCTTGTATTAAGTTCAAGCTATGTTTTACAACCTGGGTGTGGCTCAGCTGGTAAAGAGTCTGCCAGCAATGTGGGAGACATGGGTTTGATCCCTGGGTTGGGAAGGTCCCCTGGAGAAGGGAAAGACTGTATACTCCATGGGGTCGCAAAGAGATGGACACGACTGAGCGACTTTCACTTCATGTTTTACAAATGCAGAAACATAATATGAAGCAATTTTTTAAAAGGAAGAGTGAAAGAATACCCCACGAAAATCAGAACACTGGTGAAATCTAATGAAGGTGTGAGAGGGCATAACTTGGGATTTTGGGTGTTGAAGTATTTTTTGATCTCAATAGTGATTAGACAGATGATTACATTATGTTGATCAATTTTATAGTATTTATATGTGTATATTTTATGCACCATTCTGTATGTGTTATAGCTGATAGTAGTAAAAAGAAAAAATGAAAGTATAATTTACCAAAGTTTGGAAATAAGCAAATTAAATGAAGTAAAAAAAAGGTGGGTGGTGGTAGCCCCATTGAGATATGGGTTTTACAGAGATTCATCTGTCTGTACTTCCTTCTATCCTTTTTAAAAAACAGAACATGTTGAACAACATTTATGTGCTGAAATGACCTGAAATAACCCTGTGGTTTAGGGCAAACATGGTGAAGGAGAAGGGAAGGGAATGATTGTTGAAGATGAGCTCCTGAGCAGATGGCAGTGGATAGGATCAGGATGAATGAGGTAAATTTTTGGATGAGGTTGGGAATTCTCAATTACTGGATAAAAGAGTTAACATTGTGGAGGGATGGGTTTGAAATTTTAAATTTGGTTATGAGAATTAGGCGTTCTCTTCAGTAGGGAGTTAGACTCTTCATTAACATGACCCTAGAGGAGGAGGGTCAGATGCTAGTGAGTTTCTTGGAGAAGGCAATGGCACCCCACTCCAGTACTCTTGCCTGGAAAATCCCATGGACGGAGGAGCCTGGTAGGCTGCAGTTCATGGGGTCGCTGAGGGTCGGACACGACTGAGTGACTTCACTTTCACTTTTTACTTTCATGCATTGGAGAAGGAAATGCAACCCACTCCAGTTTTCTTGCCTGGAGAATCCCAGGGACAGGGGAGCCTAGTGGGCTGCCATCTAGAGGGTAGCACAGAGTCAGACACAACTGAAGCGACTTAGTAGACGAGGAGGATCAGCAGACTGTGTTATCACTGCTTCCAAGTAAAAGGTCTTGAACAACACTCACCATGGTTCTGTCCTGCCAGGCAGTTCATCAGGTAGGACTTCCCCGTCCGATAGAGCCCTGCGATGGCCACCACCACCATAGGCTGAGATATCTGCTCGAGAATCTTCAGTGCTCTGGGGTTTACTAGCAGCTGATTGTTTCAGTTTTCCACCAGACAGGTGGGATCCATTATGATGGACCCAGATGCCACTGGAAACTGTAACCCAGAGAAACAATTCAGTAAAACATAAGATCCACAAATGATCTCTCATGGTGCACATCAGGCTTCTGCTTGTGGAACCCATACATCAATTCTCTATTCTTTGTATGTTTCTAAAAGGTAAGTATTTAGCATAGTGTGCTAAGGCGTGAATTCACGTGTACACGTGAATTATGTACATTTCCTCATGGATCCTTAATAAACCCTAAAGCAACCTGTCCATGGGAGGCATGCAGTGAATAGAATGAGAACACAAAGCACTGATGATGAAGCCTTGAGAACACAAGCATTTAGGGGGTATTAGAGGCAGATGCGGGGAAGGCAATGGCACCCCACCCCAGTACTTTTGCCTGGAAAATCCCATGGACGGAGGAGCCTGGTAGGCTCCAGTCCATGCGGTCGCTAAGAGTCGGACACGACTGAGCGACTTCACTTTCATTTTTCACTTTCATGCATTGGAGAAGGAAATGGCAACCCACTCCAATGTTCTTGCCTGGAGAGTCCCAGGGACAGGGGAGCCTGGTGGGCTTCCGTCTATGGGGTCGCACAGAGTCGGGCACGACTGAAGCGACTTAGCAGCAGCAGCAGAGGCAGATGGGACATGAAGAGGATGAGGAGTGACGAGACACCATTTCTGGAATTCTGAATGATATGGTCACTCAGTAATTGCACAAATTTTTATTGAGAAACTACCATGTGCTGGACACAGTTCTAGGGGCTCAGAAGCAAACAGTGAACAAAACGGAGACAAATCCCAGCGTCATGGGCTCTATTCTAGAGGAGACAGTAAAGTAAAACCAAAATTGTTGTTGTTGTTTTGTCGCTAAGTCTTGTCCAACGCCATGTACAGTAACCTGCCAGGCTTTTCCGTGTACGGGATTCCCAGGCAAGTATCCTGGAGTGGGTTGCCATTTTGTTCTCCAGGAGAAACTTCCTGACCCAGGGATCAAACCCATGTTTCCTGCTTGGCAGGCAGATTCTTTACCACTGAGTTACCAGGGAAACCGCCCCCTACCACTACCCCAAACAAAACATATATATGTATATTAGGGGATGGGAAGAGATCAGAACGAAAGGATAAAGGAATGGCCTAAAGAGCACTGGGGGTTGAATTTACGTAGTCAGTAGCCAGGGAAGACCTTGCCAAGTAAGGAAAATGAATGTAATCAATGATTTGATGAAGACAGTTGGATGCAGGGAATCAGTGGGATCTGGAATAAGCTGGAAGAGCAAGTGTGGGAAAAAAATTGAGATAAAGAACATAGCTCTCTCTCAAACACAAAAGGATAGACCTTTAATATGTCTACTCAAAGTTGTGCATGTAAGAATTAATTTATTAGCTGAAATTATAAGACTTTTCTTATTGCTTAAGCTGATAGGGAAGAGATGCAAGCAGCCAGGGTGTTTTAAGGTCTGCCTAGGTATGTCAGAGTCTCACATTTGGGCCTCAGGCTCTACTTAAAATGATTTTGTCACAATGATCAGGTGTTTCATGATCTCAAGAGACAAACAGCACTCAGAGGGCTTTGACAGTCCCATTGTTTTTTTCTCACAGACCATGTTAAGCAGTATATACATGTTCCCATACTTTATTAACCATGTGACAACTGGGAAGATTAATTTCTCTGTGCCTTATGTTTCTCTGCTATAAACTGGTGACACTAAAAGTAAAAATCAGTCTGTTGTTAGGGTCATTAGGAGAATTAAACACCTCATAATACTTACAATATTCTTAACATTACGCTGCTGCTGCTGCTGCTAAGTCGCTTCAGTCATGTCCGACTCTGTGCGACCCCATAGACGGCAGCCCACCAGGCTGCCCCGTCCCTGGGATTCTCCAGGCAAGAACACTGGAGTGGGTTGCCGTTTCCTTCTCCAATGCATAGAAGTGAAAAGTGAAAGTGAAGTCACTGAGTCATGCCCGACTCTTAGTGACCCCATGGGCTGGAGCCTACCAGGCTCCTCTGTCCATGGGATATTCCAGGCAAGAGTATTGGAGTGGGGTGCCATTGCCTTCTCCGAACATTATGCTGGTTCATAGTAAATCCAATGTAAGTATTGCTTTACAGTTGAGTCCTCTGAAGAAGGGGAAGATAATTTCTTAATGAAAGTGGAGGATTGGCTCTGGCCTGAAACAGTGACAATTCTCTCCCTGGTTGCAAGCAAGTGGAAGGACACAGCCCAAGAGGAAGATGAGCAGGCTGGGGAGATCCAGTGGGAACAGCTGAGAGGGAGGACTGTGAAGGGGGAGAGTCAGGCTGGAGGAGCTCAGAGCTGCCCGGCCAAGTCCAAGTCCAAGTTCTGGAGTTGGGCTGCCAGGGTTCAATCAGAAGGTTCACGTGACTTGTTTGCTGTTGAGACCTGGTAAAAGGAACTTAACTCTGGAAGCCTCCATTTTATATTAATGTTGTAGGAAAAGGAATAATTCCTACCTGATTCATTGCTGTACAGCTGATAACATATAGGCTCTCAGAAAATTTTAAGAAAATTTCCTGCATTAATGTACTGTTTAATGATGAACATGTTAGAAAATGTAATAATCTGTTAGCGCTTCCAGTAAGTTATAAACAATCAAGGTATCTAAAACCTTTAAAAAAAACAAACCATGAATTTTTTCAGCAAAATTCCTCTCTACATGTATCTTTTTTTTTTCCTATAGTAGATTTGCAGCAGAGATGGGAGAACAAAATGACCTTTTACTTCCGTGTTATGTGAAACATAATACAGAGAAACTTCACTCAAATGGAGTCAGCATGCCAGAAAGAAGAGCTCTCATGCAGTACGACTGGAAGTAAGTTATAAGGAAAACTGTCAATTATAGACCCCAAGGACAAAACCTTCAACAAGGGAGTCATCAATGACAGTCCCCAACAGGAAAAGATGTACACTGCATCTCCTAGAAGAACTGTCTCCCCCAGCAATTCAGTCATCACCCCGACCTCTTATTTTTTTTTTTTACTAATGGACTTGTTTTCAAAATAATCTTTCCCAACTCCTTCCTTTTCTCAATAAAATAATGTTCTCTCTTTGTGAGATTTGCCCATGGCTTTCCTGTAGCTTGCTACTCCTGAGTTACAATTCCTCTGCTATTCCTGAATAAATCCACTTTTACTTGAAAAATAGCTGTTTAATTTTTAAGGTGAGCAGTCATAATCAAGAGGAATTGTAGACTTTCTTTCTGAGATTAAATAGTGATAAAGTTTTGTGTAAGAGTCTATGAGTTTGCAATGTATTTTTTAAAATTCAAAGTATACTGAGGTACCCAAACCAAGAAACTTTTCACTTTAAAACTAACCAAGTAGAATGAAATAATGATACTACACGGCAGATGACTAATGTTTTCTAAAGGCTACTGTTCTGGAGAGTTATCTGAAGTGATGGTTAAAAAGTACTCTAATCTTTGTATTTTCAGGAAATACCAAAAGTTATTATGAGGCAGTTCTTATATGGGAAAGGTATTAAAAGCAGTGCATGATAAATCAACACGATTAGACCTTAAAGCTATTATTTATAGTTGGTTAATGAGACTAAGATTGAGTTATTCCATATAACAGTTTCATAGTATGTGGATATTTAATATTTTAAAAAAACTATTTTATATTGGAGTACAGCTGATTAACAATGTTGTGACCGTTTCAGGTGGACAGTAAAGGAACTCTGTCATACATATTCTCCCACACACTTCCATCCCATCTAGGCTGCCTCGTAATGTTGAGAAGAGTTTCATGTGCTATACAGTAGGACCTCATTGGTTATCCGTTTTAAATACTGCAGTGGGCACATGTCGGTCCCAAACTCCTTAACTATCCCTTCTTCCCATCCTTCCCCCATGGATTGTTAAATATTTTTAATACAAAAATAATCTTGTTTGTCTCTTAGATTTACATAATCTGTATATTATGGGACTTCCACTTTCTCTGCTTTTTTCAATGCCCAGCAACGTACAGTCAGGACTCAGTCAGAGTCGGGGGGTAGGGGCAGGGGAAACAGCCCCAACCAGTGCCTCTGTGAAGAGGTAGGTGTTGGGTCATGCAGTCCTAGGAAGGACTTCAGCCCCCTTACCTCAGAAGAGTTAGGACGCACACCTCCTTATTCTGTGGTGGGCTCCTTTCTGCACTCTTGGATGGATGCTGGAGGAGGAGCATCCATCCAGGACATGGTGCACAGGCTGTTATCTCCCAGCTGCCTCAGGTCCAAACCCAGATACTGAGTGGCAGGAGGAAACCTCCCTGCAGGCTGCTCATCCTGCGCTCCCTCCGTGCTCTCCTGCCTCCCCTCCCAAAGTGTGGGCACTGTGCTAGGGGATTTATTGCTCTTTGTAGTCAACAAGAAAGTGCGTATAAGTAAATTTTAGGAGTGTACTTTGTGTGTATTCTGCAGCCAGGAAACAATTTCTCAGCCGTCCTTACTTGTTTCCTGAGCCCCTCCTGTGTTTGGTTTTGAGAAAACCCGTCTATTTTGAAACTGAAAATGGAGCAGGATGTTACACCCATCCTGTTATGGGTTGAGTTGATAAAAAGAGAAAAAGCAAAGTAGCCTGAAAGTTGCTCAGTCATGTCCAATTCTTTGTGATCCCATGGAATATACAGTCCATGGAATTCTCCAGGTCAGAATACTGGAGTGGCTAGCCTTTCCTTTCTCCAGGGGATCTTCTCAACCCAGGGACTGAACCCATGTCTCCTGCATTGAGGGCAGATTCTTTACCAGCTGAGCCACAAGGGAAACCCAAGAATACTGGAGTGGGTAGCCTATCCCTTCTCCAGCAGATCTTTCTGATCCAGGAATAGAACAGGGGTCTCCCGTGTTGCTAGTGGATTCTTTACCAACTGAACTATCATGGAAGCCCCAAAAGGAGAGGAAATCAAATCTAAACCACATGACCTTTTCTGGAGAGGTTAGTTGTTAGATTTCCTTTCTTTCCTTTTTATTCTTTGAGGCAGGAATGAGATGAGGTGGGAGTAATGACATCACTTCCTTCACAGTCAAGTTCACAAATCCACCCTGTCTTCCTCCCCAGTTGGATTTTGGGGGTCTTTTCTTTACATATGCACTGAAAAATTTTTCTTCTAGATGTGTGAAAAATACTGTTATTTTGATACATGTCTTTTGTCTCCTTCAGTTCAGGCAATTCAGTCGCTCAGTTGTATCCATCTCTTTGTGACCCCACGGACTACAACACGCTAGGCCTCCCTGTACATCACTAGCTCCCGGAACTTACTCAAACTCACGTCCATTGAGTTGGTGATGCCATCCAACTATCTCATCCTCTGTTGTCCCCTTCTCCTCCCACCTTCAATCTTTTCTAGCATCAGGGTCTTTTCAAAGAGTCAGTTCTTTGCATCAGGTGGCCAGAGTATTGGGGTTTCAGCTTCAGCATCAGTCCTTCCAATGAATATTCAGGTCTGATTTCCTTTAGGATGGACTGGTTGGATCTCCTTGCTGTCCGAGGGACTCTCAAGAGTCTCCTCCAATACCACAGTTCAAAAGCATCAATTCTTCGGCGATCAGCTTTCTTTATGGTTCAACTCTCACAACCATACATGTCTACTGGAAAAACCATAGCTTTGACTAGACAGACCTTTGTTGGCAAAGAATTGTCTCTGCTTTTTAATATGCTGTCTAGGTTGGTCATAGCTTTTCTTCCAAGGAGCAAGCATCTTTTAATTTTATGGCTGCAGTCACCATCTGCAGTGATTTTGGAACCCCCCAAAATCAAGTTTGTCACTGTTTCCACTGTTTCCCCATCTATTTGCCGTGAAATAATGGGACCAGATGCCATGATCTTAGTTTTCTGAATGTTGAGTTTTAAGCCAACTTTTTCACTCTTCTCTTTCATTTTCATCAAGAGACTCTTTAGTTCTTCTTTGCTTTCTGCCGTAAGGGTGGTGTCATCTGCATATCTGAGGTTATTAATATTTCTTCTGGCAATCTTGATTTCAGCTTGTGCTTTATCCAGCTCAGTATTTCTCATGATGTACTCTGCATAGACATTAAATAAGCAGGGTGACAATATACAGCCTTGATGTACTCCTTTCCCAATTTAGAACCAGTCTGTTGTTCCTTGTCCAGTTCTTACTGTTGCTTCCTGACCTGCATACAGGTTTCTCAAGAGGCAGGTCACGTGGTCTGGTGTTCCCATCTCTTGAAGAATTTTCCACAGTTTGTTGTGATCCACACTGTCAAAGGCTTTGGCATAGTCAATAAAGCAGAAATTGATGTTTTTCTGGAACTCTCTTGCTTTTTCCATGATCCAGCAGATGTTGGCAATTTCATCTCTGGTTCCTCTGCCTTTTCTAAATCCAACTTGAACATCTGAAAGTTCACATTTCATGTATTGTTGAAGCCTGGCTTGGAGACTTTTGAGTATTACTTTACTAGAGTGTGAGATGAGTGCAATTGTGCGGTATTTTGAGCATTCTTTGGCATTTCCTTTCTTTAGGATTGGAATGAAAACTGACCTTTTCCAGCCCTGTGGACACTGCTGAGTTTTCCAAGTTTTCTGGAATATCGAGTGCAGCACTTTTCTTAGGTAAGATTATTTCTATGTCATTTATTGTTTTTGATGGAATGGTAAATGGGTTTGTTTCCTTAATTTCTCTTTCTGGTGGCTCATTTTTAGTGTATTGAATGCAATAGATTTCTGTTTACTAATTTTGTGTCTCCTTCCCAACTTTAGGAGATTTTAGTTCTATTTCTGTGAAAAACGCCATTGGTAACTTGATAGGGATTGTACTGAATCTGTAGATTGCCTTGGGTAGTACAGTTATCTGACCAATATTGATTCTTCCAACCCTGGAACCTGTTACATCTTTTCATCTATTGGTCTTGGTGCTGAGATGAGGACTTCCAGGAGATCTCACACCAATTAATATTCCTTGGGACCTGAAATTCTCTGTTAGTCCAGTGGATTGGACTCAGCACTCCCAGCGCAAGAACTCAAGCCCAATCCCTGGCCTGAGACCCAGGCCCCTGGAGGCCATGCTGTGTGGGAAAAAGACAAAAAGCAACAAGCAGTAAGGAGAAAAACAATAACACAGAATAAAAGCTAAGGTAAAATGAAAAGAATAAAAAACACACTTTAGAAAAAATAACAATAAAAATGAAACAGCTACAAGGAAACGACAACCAAAACAGCAAAATAAATAAATAAATAAAAACTGAAAAGAAGATAAAAAAATAAAGCAATAATAATAATATATATAAAAAATAAAAAATTCCCTGGTGCCTTCTCTCTCAGTGTTCTTACTCCCGCAGTGAGCTACATCCAACCCCCACACCCCCAGGCAGGCTTCCAAGGCTCCTAGGCAGCTCTCTGGGCCTGCTGAGTCAGTCCACCTCTGTGTTTGCTTTTCTCACCAGCATTTGCTCCTGGAGCTGCTTCTGAGCACAGGTGCCTGTGCAGGCCATCAGGGCTGCAGATTTCCACAGGCACCCCTGCAAGGGCTGGTGCAGCTAGAGTAAGCCTTGGAGGGGGGTGGTGCTCAGTCCTCCTGGATCCACACAGTCAGGAGACCCTGTCAAGGGTGGCACTCGGGCTGTCAAGACCCACATGTCCATAACAGGCCTTGGTGCGCGTGGGGGCCCAGGGAGTGTACTTCAGGCCTGGGGTCCCATGCACCAGGAAAGGCCTTAGGGGGTGGGTGTGGCCCAGAGGGGACCTACATGGCTAGAAGAGGCCTAAGGTGGGGTGCTCTGGCCCAGGATCCATTCACCCAGAAGGGCCCTGGGGGTTGAAATTTCAAGCCTGGGACCTCAACAGGCTGGCCAGGGCCTGAGCAGGCAGGAGAGTCTCTGGCAGCCTTTCCCTCCAACCCCCCAAGGTCACTCTCCATTCTCACCAGTTCCTTCACTGTGCCTTCACTCTGAGGGGGCAGAGGAGAGTAGGGGTTCAGGCAGGGTAATCCAACAGGCTTGCCTGAGCCTCAGAGGGTGAGAGGATATACTGGCAGGGTTCCCTTCCAATCACTGGATCCACAGAATTGCCTTTCTGCCCCCGCGATCCCGCTTTGGTGAGTGGGCCCCTCTGAGCATCAGAGCCTCTCCACACCCCCCAAACCCACAGGTGCACTGGTCCCACCCCTGCCTCTACTTTCCCTCCTTCTCCTCTTTCCCAAGTCTCACCTGGTCACGAGGGGCTTCCTCCTGTCTCCTTAGGTATCTGAGGACCCCCACCAGTGCCTACTTAATGCCCTGTGGGAAGAGACACAAACTACTCCATTATCTTGCTCTGTTACATGTCTAAGATTTACTTTGTATATTGAGGTGCTCCTATGCTGTGTGCATGTGTATTTTTGTTGTTTCATTGTTGAGTCATGCCAACTCATCTGTGACCCCATGGATTGTACCCACAGACCTCTTTGCATGGGATTACCCAAGCAAGAACACTGGAGAGGGTTGCCATTTCCTTCTCCTTGGGAATCTTCAGAACCCAGAGATCAAACCTGGGTTTGGTGCATTGCAGGTGGATTATTGTCTGAGCCAGAGGATAAGCATTGTTATATCTTCTTCTTGGATTGATCCCTTGATTGATTAGGTCGTGTCTTTCTCTCTTTTATTTTAAAGAGTACTTTGTCTAAGTGTTGCTATTCTGACTTTCATTTGAGTTCCATTTGCACAAACTCCCTTTTCCATACACTCACTTTCACACTGTGTCTCTAGATCTGAAGTGAGCCTCTGTAGGCAGCATATACACAAGTTTTGATTTTGTTTCCATTCAGCCACTCTGTGTCTTTTGGTTGGTGCATTTTGGATATTTTCACTTAAGATAATGATCAATATGTATATTCTTATGGCCATTTGGTGAATTGTTTTGGAAATGTTTTTGTAGGTCTTCTTTTCCTCTTACTTCATCTTTTGCTCTCTTCTCTTGTGATTTGATGACTAATTGTAATGTTGTGTTTAGATTCCTTTTTCCTTGTGTTGTGTGTGTGTCTCTATTATAGATTTTTTGTTTGCAGTTACCAAGAGGTTTCTTTTTTTTTTTTTTTTAATGAAAAGCTATGTTTATGCATGCATGCTAAGTCACTTCAGTCATATCCAACTACTTGTGACCCTATGGACTGTGGCCCGCCAGGCTTCTCAGTCCATGGGATTCTCCAGACAGGAATACTGGAGTGGGTTGCCATTTCCTTCTCCAGGCTATAAGTATAGCTGATTGTTTCAAGTTGTTGATCTCTCATTTTCAAATACATTTTCAAAACCCTGCATTTGTACTCTCCCTTCAAGATTGCTGTTTTTGATAGCCTGTTTTACATCTACTTATTTTGTGTTTTTTTAACTGCTCCTTGTGATTAGAATGCAATTGTGCAGTAGTTTGAGCATTCTTTGGCATTGCCTTTCTTTGGGATTAGAATTAAAACTGACCTTTTCCAGTCCTGTGGCCACTGCTGAGTTTTCCCAATTTGTGGGCATATTGAGTGCAGCACTTTCACAGCATCATCTTTCAGGATTTGGAATAGCTCCACTGGAATTCCATCATCTCCACTAGCTTTGTTCATAGTGATGCTTTCTAAGGCCCACTTGACTTCACATTCCAGGATGTCTGGCTCTAGGTCAGTGATCACACCATCGTGATTATCTGGGTCATGAAGATCTTTTTTTACAGTTCTTCTGTGTATTCTTGCCACCTCTTCTTAATATCTTCTGCTTCTGTTAGCTCCATACCATTTCTGTCCTTTATCGAGCCCATCTTTGCATGAAATATTCCTTTGGTATCTCTGATTTTCTTGAAGAGATCCCTAGTCTTTCCCATTCTGTTGTTTTCCTCTATTTCTTTGCATTTATCGCTGAGGAAGGCTTTCTTATCTCTTCTTGCTATTCTTTGGAACTCTGCATTCAGATGTTTATATCTTTCCTTTTCTCCTTTGCTTTTCACTTCTCTTCTTTTCACAGCTCTTTGTAAGGCCTCCCCAGACAGCCATTTTGCTTTTTTGCATTTCTTTTCCATGGGGATGGTCTTCATCCCTGTCTCCTTTACAATGTCACGAACCTCATTTCATAGTTCATCAGGCACTTTATCTATCAGATCTAGTCCCTTAAATCTATTTTTCACTTCCACTGTATAATCATAAGGGATTTGATTTAGGTCATACCTGAATGGTCTAGTGGTTTTCCCTACCTTCTTCAATTTAAGTCTGAATTTGGCAATAAGGAGTTTATGGTCTGAGCCACAGTCAGCTCCTGGTCTTGTTTTTGCTAACTGTAAAGAGCTTCTCCATTCTTTGGCTGCAAAGAATGTAATCAATCTGATTTCAGTGTTGACTATCTGGTGATGTCCATGTGTGGAGACTTCTCTTGTGTTGTTGGAAGAGGGTGTTTGTTATGATCAGTGCAGTTTCTTGGCAAAACTCTGTTAGTCTTTGCCCTGCTTCATTCTGTATTCCAAGGCAAAATTTGCCCGTTACTCCAGGTGTTTCTTGACTTCCTAATGCTCAAAATTCTCCAAGCCAGGCTTCAGCAATATGTAAACCGTGAACTTCCTGATGTTCAAGCTGGTTTTAGAAAAGGCAGAGGAACCAGAGATCAAATTGCCAACATCCGCTGGATCATGGAAAAAGCAAGAGAGTTCCAGAAAAACATCTATTTCTGCTTTATTGACTATGCCAAAGCCTTTGACTTTGTGGATCACAATAAACTATGGAAAATTCTGAAAGAGATGGGAATACCAGACCACCCAATCTGCCTCTTGAGGAATTTGTATGCAGGTCAGGAAGCAACAGTTAGAACTGGCCATGGAACAACAGACTGGTTCCAAATAGGAAAAGGAGTATGTCAAGGCTGTATATTGTCACCCTGTTTATTTAACTTATATGCAGAGTACATCATGAGAAATGCTGGGCTGGAAGAAGCACAAGCTGGAATCAAGATTGCTGGGAGAAATATCAATAACCTCAGATATGCAGATGACACCACCCTTATGGCAGAAAGTGAAGAGGAACTCAAAAGCCTCTTGAGGAAAGTGAAAGTGGAGAGTGAAAAAGTTGGCTTAAAGCTCAGCATTCAGAAAATGAAGATCATGGCATCCAGTCCCATCATTTCCTGGGAAATAGATGGGGAAACAGTGGAAACAGTGTCAGACTTTATTTTTCTGGGCTCCAAAATCACTGCGGATGGTGACTGCAGCCATGAAATTAAAAGACGCTTACTCCTTGGAAGGTAGGTTATGACCAACCTAGATAGCATATTCAAAAGCAGAGATATATGGCAAAACGAATATAATATTGTAAAGTTAAATAAAACTAAATTAAATTAAAAAAAAAAAAAAAAAGCAGAGATATTACTTTGCCAACAAAGGTCCATCTCTTCAAGGCT